>JAVJIF010019159.1:0-80870 GCA_038442645.1 Agave tequilana | reverse complement strand
CATTTGAAAATCGACAATTTTATTATTCTCAAATGGAATGCGAACATGGTCATAGTCCATTTGAAAAATTGACTTGTTTCTCCTTTTATAAATGGAGTGTCACCATGATCGCCAGTCCATTTGAAAAATGAATTGTTTCTCATTCATCAAATGGAATGTGAACATGATCGCAATTCATTTAAAAATTGACTATTTCTTATTCTTTAAGTGGACTGCGACCATGATTGCATTCCATTTGAAAATTGACTTGTTTCTCATTTTTCAAATGGACTGCGAACATGATCGATCACATTTCATTGAAAAATGAACTTTTCATTCTTCAAATGGAACGTGACCAGTGCATTTGAAAAATGAACTATTTCTCATTCATCAAATGGACTGCGAACATCATCGTAGTCCATTTGAAAATTGACTTGTTTCTCATTCTTCAAATGGACTACGACACTGCTCGCAATCCATTTGAAAATTGACTTGTTTTGCATTCTTCAAATAGACTGTGAACATGATCACATTCCATTTGAAAAATGAACTGTTTCTCATTCTTGAAATGGAATGTGAACATGACCATGTTCCCACTCCATTTAAAAACTTGATTTGTTTCTCATTCATCAAATGGATTGCGACCATGATCGTAGTCTCTACAATAAATGACTAATTTATCATTCTTCAAATGGAATGCGAACAGTCCATTTGAAAATTGATGTTTCTCATTCATCAAAGGACTATTATGATCGCAGTCCCTGCAACAAATGACATATTTCTCATTATTCAAATGTGCTGCGATCATGATCGCAGTCCGTGCAAAATGCTATAATCATCATTCTTTTTAGTGACATCGACCATCTTATAACACTAATATTTCTTTCTTTGATTTTTTCTGCCTTAGGAAAGATGTCTCAGGAAAAAGAAATCGACAATTTAGGTCCAGCTTGAAACCTATGGTCATCTTGATCAATCAACTGAAAAAAAGAAGTCCATGTAGATTATGTGAATGCTGTTAAGAAAACACCATTTGGAATATTCATGCCTTCTACGAGCAAATGTTTCAAGAAAAAAATAAAGGACTAAAATCAAACACAAGAATATTAAAAATTTTAATAATATATGACAAGAATGCTCAACAATTCACCATTGGATTAAGAAGTATTAAACTATCAGTAAAAGATGTAGCTCTTACATTTGAGTTGCCTTCAATGGGGGTGATCTCCTTCAGAATAGAAAGTGTAATAAACTGAGAGGGTTCTTGAAGCATTACTTTGTTGATATAAAATATATGACTAGAGGATCAATTGAAAAAGTTATAAACATATGTTGAGTGCAAAGAAACGAAGAACTCTCATGGATGTAACTAAAAATGAGAAGCGCGAACAACTGCAAACACTAGACGAAGAAATTAATGATACACATAAGCTGGCGGCAATGGACTTCGCCACATTGATAGTACTATGCATGGTATGTATTTATTTTTTGCCAGCAGTAGTATCAGGTCACATGTCCCTGGTCGACCAAATGGTGGACGTGATCAGTTTGAAGGCAATAATTGAGCTAAAAGTGTACATGAAACTCTTGTCGAGTCCCTCAACAAGTTCACAATGACAACTGTTGAGATAGCAGGATACCCCACTACAAATTCCCGTAAGTATATATCAATTATCATTGAAATTATTATTATTAAGATAGTAAATGCTACTTTTTATCTAACTAATATAAAATTGCTTGCTGTGGTATTGGTTCTGTAAACAAACGTGACGTGATTGAACCACGAAAATGGAGCAGAAAACACCAAGGGAAGTTAGGCGAGACCTGCATGAATCAATAGTTTCATCGACAACCATGATGTATCTCAGATAGAAGAACATGTGAGTACTAAAATCCAAAAAAAAAATGTATAAATCTGAATTCTTAGGACTATGGTCCTAGTCTTCACAAAACACTCAACAAAAAAATAGAGTTTTATGAGAACTGCGACAATGGTCGGTCTGACATGCCCCCACCGCCCTGCGCCATTTCCTCTCCTTTTTCTTCTTCTTTCTATTTCCTTTTTTTATGGTGGATCTCAACAAACACACTCCAACCCGTACCCACTCTCTCAAACCCGAACCCAACCACTTAAGTTAATGAGTTTGGTTTTCTGGGCTTGATCCGATTGGACACGAGCTGATGGCAACCCGACCTAAATCCAGTTCCAGACCCATTAAATATTGGTTTTGTGTTCGAGTCATATCACGGACGTCCGATCTCTGATTCGGGCGATTCTGGAGGTGTTGAAATCGTGGAGACGAGAACTTCGCAGTCACGGTCAATTCAGGGCACAAAGGTTCACATAATCTCCAGTAAATTTTAAAAACTCAAAGTGAATGTTTTGGCCCTTTTTCTCTTTAATAAATGTTATTTTTAAACATTATGATTCATGTTTAATTATGTTTCACACACCATTAATTACTGTTCATGTCCTCCTGTATTAAATACGGAATAAATTGTCTTGTGAGTGTCTCTTTTTCTTGGTGCCATTTTTCTAATGATTGATTAGCTGGATTGTTTATTTAGTCCTAGTATTTAAACATATTTATATAAATTGCATAATTCCATGAATGCTCAATTGTACAACTATAGATCCCTGTCACTGAATTATTCACTTTGTGCTTGCACCCTATTATTATGAATGTTTAGATATATGATTATTCATTCTTGAGAAGTTAATTGTAATAAATGTTAATTGATTGGTTTAGAAAAGTACTTATAAATAATATGAATCATAAATTCGAGAAAAAGGCACATTAAATTTTGGATATTATGTGAGTGTTCTAACCTTTAAGTAAATTTTAACTCACTCAATGATTGAATTTATTTCTTGTAAATTATTTAGGTAAAGTTAGCTATTTAAATCACCTAATTAATCTCCTTGCAGTATATAAAAATTATAAACTTCCATAATTTAGTTTGTATAAATCTTATACCTTGGATCTTCAGTTTATGCCTGCATCCGGTCATGCGAATATATTTTCAATGTAGTTTCTAAATTCAGGATATGAATTGTTTGGGATTATTAAAAATTGTTATTTAGAAAAACAATTATTAACATAATTATAAATAGTGAAAATTTATGAAAAATCCTATTTTAAATCTGGATATTATAATGTGTGATTTTTTTTACTAAATCTATTTAAATGAATTATGTTGCTGATGTTTATAAAATTATCCTGTTTATATATTAAACAAAAAGTGTTCGCTTTTAAATAAATTATACAGTTTATAGAATACCTGAATGAATATTTCAGTGAGTGTTTATGTTACTATGCATTTTATTGTAAATTAATTTAGTTGTTTATCTAATGATTACTTACTCCATTGCTTATTTAGATTTTCTAGCATGTAAAAATTTCAAAAATATGCAAATAGTTGTGGATTGATTTCCAGAATAATATATTGGCTTGACTTGTTTATATATAATCGCATATGATTATTTTACATGTTCTAGATAAAATAATTTAAAGCCCAGAATATTATATTTTTGAATATTTGCTCTAGATTATATGTTCGTACTTGCATATCATTATGATCCTGAAAATCATAATCTTACTTGAAAGACTTGACTTATTGTACATGACTTTTACCAGATAACGATACTGTCCATGTTACTAAAATCACTGAGAAAATATTGTTATACGATAAAAACATCGTCCTGCATATCGTGTTCACTGACATCATATATCCTGATCACACTATTGATGTGTTATCGTGACTATCATCGAGTTATTTCAGTGATCTAGGTAATATGTACATTATTAATCTTGATAATCTAAATAACATGATATTAGACAACTCACACTGGGATTGAAAAAAATGATAGAGGAGACAATGTCTGTATTTTGGGTAGACTTAGGATATAAGTTGCACAGTCGAAAGAGGGTTCCACTGTAGGGTTCTCGTGGGGTGACTGACACCCTATCATGTTCTTGTTTCTGTTATACATGTTATATATGTTACCTGACTTGTTATATATATCTAACTATCTAGCGGTAGGGCCTGGTTCAGCGTCAGAAGTCTGGTTCGTGGCCGAGTATGTACGGGATCCACTTAAAACACAGACAATGTCTCCAACCAATCAGTTTCAATAATAAAGGACCCCAATTGATATGTGTAGTAGGCATAATATGCAATGCGTTTACTATAAATGGAAATTGGTGTTCGACAATATAATTGATATAATAAAATCTAGCATAATACACTGAAGATTAATGTGTGCTCACCTGTTATACATGTATACCAGGATAGACACTTGACCTGACACACGATTTTCATAACAGTTGGATTCCATACTCTTTAGATTACTCTGCTTGTTATTATAATGCTGGTAACATGCTGAATGTTATTTTATCTGACGATACTATCTTTAGTTTCTATTTTTTTCAGTGTATTATATGGTGGTATTATAATATGTTCACACCGGATATGCACGTGCATCATTTCCTCATTTTACGCACTCATTAGGAGTTTTCTGACTCCCTGAATTTACACATCTAGGTCTATGATTGTTACATTTTGTTGATCAGGTATTTGGGGAGAAGTTCACGCATTCGAGGAGATGGAGGTTCTTTGCTCGATCATCCAATTTGAGTATTATTTCATGTCTTTCTGTTTATTTTTGTGATTCTCTGTATCATTTTGACTTAGTTTATTCTATTGATCATTCATAGAATAGCGATATCATGTGTTAGAAATTTATATGTCGTATCTCAGTGACTTTATTGTCTTTATAGTTGATTGATATAGCTTGCTCAGGATACTATGGGATTAGCGTGTATACGTGGGGTATTTTTCTCGCGCATATACGTCGCCAACTCTCGTCGTGTCTCCGCTCCAGCGTATTTTGAGAAGCAGGGCGAGACAGGATTTTTTTGGCACGAAACAGGTTTGACATAAAGAGGACCTAGTTTTTACCCGTGACTTGAAACAAGTTATATTTATACTACAATATATATAATGTTCACACTATGATACTGAGGCCACTTGAGAATTGATCGTTCCTTCGTTGCAACTCTTGATTTCGATGTTCTTGATTCCAACTTTCCATCTAGAGTAATACAGATTTCCTTCTTGATTCTCAATTCCACTTTCCCGATATTGACTCTTGGATTTGACCTTTAGACTTAAATTGACAACAAAAAATTATAGTGCGTAGCGGAAACGTGATGGATTCATGATGCATAGAGAAGCGATGTGGAGGTGAGAAGACATCATCAATAATCAATATCTGTTCATTCTCCTGATTCTTCAACTTTCATGATGTCTATTCCCTTGACTTTGATCCTCTTTATCATTTTCCTATCTTATTGAAATTTTGAGGATGAATTTTTGTTAAGGTAGGTAGAATGTAATACCCATATTTTGTAATACATGATTTACTAATATATGGTAGGATTTTAATGTGTATCTATGTGTGTGTGTGTGTATTATAATTATTATTCTTATCTTATGTGTTATGACTACTTATTATTAGTCATTATAAATAATTAATTATTATTATTATTATGTAATTAGTATTATTTCTATTTCATTTCATTTTCCTCAGGCCTAATCCCAAACCAAAACCCAAGGCCTAGCTCATGAACCAAGCGCACTTCCATATTATTTCTTATTTCATTTTCTCTTACCCCATGTAACCCCGTTCTTGAGGGTACGGAGCTGCGACGTATATACGTAGGTCGAAAATACCCTCACATATATACGCTAAGCGTCAGTACAACTAAGAATCAGAGCTCGAAAATACGTGGTGCATTATATATTCCAATATATGAGTACAATTATAAAGTTATCACAGGATGTGACACAATATCACAAGAATATTACATCACCGATAGGCGCAAATGCGAGAATACAAAGAGATATATAATAATAAACTGTACAAAAAGATGCTCACGAGTCATAGGGGAAAACTCGAGAGCCGAGCAGAGGGTCTGGAAGGAGAGGGCTTCAGACGGTCTGCCGATAATCCACGCTCCCATTGCCCTACTTGATCGATCGCTGATACTACATATTTATTGTCTAATTCTCATACTTATTATCTAATAAACCCTGTTTTAATCCTAATTATTATCTGATTTATATGCAGGCCCATTGCTAAAGGAAAGGAAAGAGAAACTAGCCCAAAAGCCCATCAAAATTCTGATTTAATTCAGAATTAATTCAAAATCAGAAAATCAGGACAGATCCTGGTAAATCAGAGAAGTTGAAAATCAGTTAAAACAAATCTTCCCAAATCAATGGTTAAAGTCAAAGATCAAAGGCCGTTTCGTCAAATCCAGGAGCTGAAACGGGAAATCCAGAACCAGATAAGGGAATATCACCAAACGAGGAGCTGTACCCCCTCGGGTGTGGCCACCTTGCACACCCAGGCTGCGAAAACGCGGCCAAAGTCGTGTTTTCGTGGCTTTGTTGATTCAGTTGGGGGAGCGTTTTCTCCCCCTATCTTCGTGAACTCCTCCCCGTTGGGTTTTGCATATAAATACTGGGTTTTTCAGAGACACAAGGAGTGACCATACAGAGATAGATTCTAGGACAGTTTTTTATTCTTTTTAGTGTAGGTTTTATTTTCTTTTTATGTAATTTTTAGTTTTCATTTATGTAATTCA
The DNA here is from genome assembly GCA_038442645.1 of Agave tequilana. Classification (NCBI taxonomy): domain Eukaryota; kingdom Viridiplantae; phylum Streptophyta; class Magnoliopsida; order Asparagales; family Asparagaceae; genus Agave; species Agave tequilana. Next base: position 74,238 of record JAVJIF010019159.1, on the reverse strand, counting down.
GAGGAGATCAGAGTTTCATAGGAGAATGAGAGTGAAGCTTGTACTGAGAGTGACACCGGTGTAAGTTCTTCTTTCTCTTATTGTTACAACATTGAATCTATAGTTATATTTTATATTCTTCTTTATTTTTGTATTCTTCTTCTTCTTCTTCTCCTCCTCCTCCTCTTCTTTTGGTACGAATTGCTATCCAAGTGAGTCTTATAGCATTGAAAGAGCCTTGCCTTTGCGAGTGCCACCGATAGCTCATGACGATGATTTAGTCTCAATCTATATCATTTCATACTTGTATCGTCTTGATGATGTAATGTGGAGGAGACGTGAATTAACTCTTATGGACTATGCGCTGATTGCCTCCACTTCAAGGTAACATCATCGCCACAGACTTAAGGTAAGTATTTCATTTAGTTTTTCTTTCTTTTCGTTTAACTTTTAGTTAATCACCTACACCACAATCTTCCAACTCTTTCATCACTCTTTTTAACTTCTTTGCATAAACTCATTTTCCATTTTCTCCACCTTCTCAATCTGCCACTTTCTTCCTAACTTAACTTTAACCTATTTTTTCCTTTTCTTTAAAGAATTAAAAGAAGACCTTTAACCATACTTTGTAGCATAAAAGAGAACTTACTAAAAAGCTTCCATCGCTAGTCCCTCCTTGTAGATCACGACCCGCATAGCCACGTTCTATAGCGGTAGAATTGAGTTCTTGCACATTCTATTCTTAAAGTTCTGAAATTCTGTATTCTTGTGTGCAGGTAAAAATTCAATCAACTTTTGGCGCCGTTGCCGGTGAGGGACGGTAAGTAATTCTTTTTTTAGTTTACATTTTGGTTAACCTTCTTCTTTGTTCTTGGTGTACAGGTTCAACAATAAGAAAATTTTTGCTGCAGTGGACATATAAGTGGCCCTGGACTCTACTTAAGAAAGCAGAGCCAGAAGCCCTCAGATTTGCTACATTCCAGTAGCAATCTGAGTGAACTACTAAACTGTATTTCTGCAGGTTGGCTAAATTGCAAGCTAAAATTCTGTGGCTATTTATTTCCTTATTTGTCTCATTGTATATACTTTCTAATCTCAACAGTAAAATGATGTTTGTTATATGCTAAAAACGGTTTAGACTTGCATTTAGGCACGTGTCTAATTCGTTTACATTTTTTTATTACTGTTGAATAGTGCTGGAGCAAAAGGTACGTATGCATAGCATATATTTTAGGAACATTCTTGAGTGATTATTTGCTTGTTGAATGTTACTTTTCTATATCCTGCACACTTTGCACAATCAATCTTAAAGGCTTGTCCTATAAACACGATAAGGTGGGGAAGTCATTACCCTTTCTTAGCTCACAAGCAATCTTCTCACTCACTAACTCAAACCTAACTAAAACTGAGTAGACGTTGGCCTAGGAACATCTCGGACTCAATAAGAGACTGACTTAAGGGGAAAGTCGATTAGAATTTGACTCTTGCCAAATTGGTGTCAAAGGTTGGGGATTGAGGGGTGAAACCCGAAGGTTGGTGGTTTGGCATAATTAGGCCCATTGCTTGGGCACGGATACCTCCACTGATCTTACCCCTACCTGGCCGATTAACTTGTGGTCAGATTCGGCAATATACCCCCCGTGGACAGCCTAACCAGTTAGGAGTCGTCTAGATCTAAGGTTTACCCTAACTTAGATTAGATTTTTTTTCTTCTTTTTGTTTGTTTCTCATTATTTGATTTTTATAATTCTTATGTGATATGGCTTATAACAACAATTTTTTCAATTTCAATGGTAATCCATATTTCACCCCATTTGACTCGGATAATTCTAACCAGAGTTTTTACAATATCAACCAACTAAATACACCGGGTGGACTTATCCGAATCATACAACCCATGCCCCCAATCTTATGACCATAATTTCCAAAATAATTCCAACTCTTCACAGAGTCAATGGGGATTCACCTCCCCCGAGTCCAATTTTCAACCAATTTGTCCTCCTTATCCACCTTGTCCATAATTTTTACAATATTCATTCCCCGATTTTCCTTCCTATACTCCTTTTCTAGACAACCCATTGAAGAAAAATTCGAGCTAGAAAAAAGTATAGAAGCCATGCAGAAGGCCGAACAAAAATTTCAGACCTTCCCAATTCTATAATATTCCAAGATTCATACTCAGTTCCACTAGTTCAAAATAGAAAACCATCAATCTTAAAAATGAGTATGCGTAAGTCCGAGCAACAATTATAAAATCTGATGGACTCATGATTTCACCACAAATTCCAGATCAAAACTTCATCTTTTTAAGTCCAATCACAATAAAATAATGAACCAATCGACTATGAAAAGCTGCTTGAAGCCATGACTCAGGCTCAAATCACTCATAATCATGACATAGATATAATGGTCAAAACACTCCATTCTCACCCTTTGACCATTCCTGAAGTCGTAACCATTCTGTTAGAGCCAAATAATCATGTTGTTTTGGAAAACAAGATTCCATTTAGCACATCCATTTGAACTTGCCCAAACTCCAAAATTGAAAATCACATTGACATTTTGGCAAGTTATCCCTTTCCTGAAATTGAACTTGAGAACGAATATGACCCTGAGCCTCAACTTGGTAATTCAATTCTACTTCCTGATTCAATAATGACTCCGGTGTCTTCACCTGATTTCAATCCTTCTCCAGAGTCCACATTGGATCCTGTGCCTGTCCATCGGGAAATTAAATCACCAATGTTTTATGATCATCATATTAAACTTGACCAATTTCATACTTTTGAAAGTCCTATTGACAAATTGGTAAGTTCTCATTTTTATGAAAATGAACTCAATGAGGAATGTGATCTTGAGTCTCAAATTTATGATCCAGATCAAATTTTTGAGTCAATATGACTCCTGTTTTGCTACCTGATTTGAGCAGTATTTTAGAGTCAGCTTTAATTCCCATTCCTGTCATTCTTGAACTTGAATCACTAATCTTAGAAAGTCACATTTCATTGTGGGAAAATGAATGTGGACTTGAGTTTCAACTTCTTGATTTGACCCACTTCCTGAACAAATTTTGACTTCTGAACCTTTACTTGACTTCAGTCATTTTCCTGAGTCGATTGTAGTTCATGCCCTTCCTGATTCCAGATCAATCATTCCATCTTTTCATACTCCATTTTGGGACAGAGGTGTTGATAACAATGACTCTGAAATTAGTTTGAAAATTTAGAATTTAGATGGGGTAAAATTCTTAATAAAAATTATTCATATATACATCATTTAGTAGGTTATATTAGAGAGGTTTCTGATGGGTTCCTCTTAACTTCACGTAAATTAGATTGGGCCTCATTTCGTGGACCAATCAGACCACCACCAGAACCACCACCTTAAGGTAATATTTTCTTTCCCTTTTTTTTTTCATGCATCTATGCATTAATTCATACATTGAGGACAATGCATGAGATAGGTATGGGGGAGGGTTCTAACATAACTTAGGTTTTCTTTTTATTATTAAAAAAATTCTCTACTTTTAAAAACTTTTTGAAAATAGAAATAATATTTTGACATATTTTTTGTAAGAAATTAAGTCATTTTAAGGAATAGAATCATAATTAGGATTTCTTATACTTGGTCAAAATAAGATTATTTGTTTGGTTTCTAAAGTTAGGAAGAAAATTTGTGAAAGTAATTTAGTCTTGATTTTTACCTTGACGATATGCATACTTTATACACTTACACACTTAGGGTTCAAAAATAATAATTCTTATGCCTTATTTTTAAAAAAAGAAAAAGAAAAAAATATAAATAAAAATCCTCTGATTAAGCTGGATATTTGTGCCTCATAAAGCGTAAGTATTCACGCCTAAAAGCAGTGCATATAATAAAATTCTTAGTTTTGTGGCCTTGTTTGCTCGAGTTCTTAAGTTCTTGGGGTGTTTTCTCACCTGGTGCCCTAAGACCGTTTGGTTGGGAGTCACCGATTAAAGACTCGTTACATGGGCAGATTAGAAAGCCTATTAGAACTAAGGAATAGTATCACCACGAAATAAAAAAATAATAAAAAATAATAAAGGTATAGGAGTTAGAGTTAAAGAACCCCAAGTCAAAATTTCACGGTCACAAAGGTGCATATGACTAAGGGTAAAGTAATAGACTAGATGAGAAGTACAAGTTGACTCCTTCCTTTGATTGATAACAAATTTTTGAATAGAGACTAAGTTTAGGAATGAAAAGTTTGGTTTCCTATAACTTATAGATTACTTGAACTCTTACAATAATACTTCAAATATTTTTCTCTTTCAAAATGCTTCAAAATACTAATTTTTGTTTCACTTTCTTTATGGATTTTGTGGGTGTAATCCACTGAAAACACTCACAAGACAAAAATCGTCCTCTAGGGGGAACTTAGAGGTTTAACGGATTGTTGAATATGCTCAGTGCAATCGGGTGACCTGCGAAAGCGGTCTAATAATATTTGGTTTAATTTTGTTGTTCTGCTCGAGGACGAGCAAAAGATAGGTATAGGGGTGTGATCGGTCACTGATACTGCATATTAATTGTCACATTCTTATACTTATTATATAATAAACTTTGCTTTTAATCCTAGTTATTATCTGATTTATATGCAGGCCCATTGCTAAAGGAAAGGAAAGAGAAACGAGCCCAAAAGCCTATCAAAATTTTGATTTAATTCAGAATTAATTCGAAATCAGAAAATCAGGACAGATCATGGAAATCAGAGAAGTTGATGACCGGTTAAAACAAATCTTCCCAAATCAATTGGTTAAAGCCGCAGATCAAGCCCGTTTCGTCAAATCCAGGAGCTGAAATGGGAAATCCAGAACCAGATAAGAGACTATCACCAAACGAGGAGCTGTACCCACGGGTGTGACCACTTGGCCACTCCCAGGCCGTAAAAACACGGCCAAAGCCGTGTTTTTGTGGCTTTGTTGATTTAGTTAGGGGAGCGTTTCCTCCCCCTATCTTCGTACGCTCCTCCACATTAGGTTTTGCCTATAAATACTGAGTTTTTTAGAGACCACAGGGAACGACCATGTGATAGATTCTAGGCCAGTTTTTTATTCTTTTTACTTTTCTTTTTATGTAATTTATAGGAGATCAGAGTTTCATAGGAGAATGAGAATGAAGCTTGTGTTGAGAGTGATACCGTTGTATGTTGTTCTTCTTTTCTCTTATTGTTAGAACATTGAATCTATAGTTACATTTTTATGTTCTTTGTTTTTTGTATTCTTCTTCTTTTTCTACTTCTCTTTCTTTGGTACCAATTGCTATCCAAGTGAGTCTTATAGCATCAAAAGAGCCTTGCCTTTGCGAGTGCCACTGATAGCTCATGATGATGATTTTAGTCTCAATCTGTATCATTTCATACTTGTATCGTCTTGATGATGTAATGTGAAGGAGACGGGAATCAACTCTTATGGGCTATGCACTGACTGCCTCCACTTCAAGGTAACATCATTGCCACAGACTTAAGGTAAGTATCTGGCCAGAGGAGGTAAGTATTTCTTTTAGGTTTTTTTTTCTTTTCGACAGATAAGGCCTCGGTCGACCGCCCGGTCGATCGATCTAAGGCTTTGACCTATCCAAGGCGGTCGACCGAGGCCAGATCCAGAGAGCAAAGCTCTCTGGACGGTCGATCGGTCGGTCGACCGGGGCCTTAGCTGTCGACCGCCCGGTCGACCGGTCCTCAAGCCAACTGGCTGTGCACGTTTGTGCACATCGGTCGACCGCCGAGTTGACCGCCAGAAGACATGGTCAGTCATTTTTTTGGGATTAAAACTTGGTTTTATATTTTCTTATAAAATCCCATAAATTCACTAAAAATCTACAAAATGAGTTCTTTGAAATACTTTAAAGTTCAAATATGTGTGATCAAAAATCAACACATATTACAAACTTTTTGAATCATTTTTGTAATATAGAAATTTTGCCTTAAACAAAAATCTGTATTTTTCAAAATAATCTTGTATTTGAAAAACGATTTTTTCAAAACTTCTTCAAGTACAAAAATAAGATATTATAAACACTTTTGAAGCTTAGTGTGTATGGATATGATCCACTACGCATATGAGATGAAATATCTATGTTTTTGACAATAAGCTCTAAAATAGGTTTTGATAAATCCAAACTCAAACACATGATATAGAAACACCAAATAAGTTTTTCTAAACATTTGAACCAACAATGTGCATGGATGAAATCTAAAACACATATAAACCATATAAACTCATTTTGATGAACTCTAATCAAGAAACAAAAAGATGTATACTATGAAGCTTAAAAATCAAAACGGTATTTTCTAAAAGTAAAACTATTTTATGAAAACACATATAAATTTTGTGTTTGTGTGTGTATGAACTTGAGCAATCCACAACTAATCTATCCTTTACATTTTATCTAAAAATAAATCTTAACACTTACAAAATTATGCACAAGTCTTCTTGAAAATCTTCTTCTCCTTCTTGACTTGGTCCAAATCTTGATCCATGAGCTAGACTCCTCTTGAGTACTTGATGTGATCTTGATGCGCGAGCTCTTGAATCAACACGTGCTAGCTCCAAAACTTGACTTCAAATCTTTTGTTGAAGCTAAACACCTACTAAGATCTTGATCAAATATCTGAGACTAAATAAACACAAGATCATTAGTACTATAATTACTTGAGTTAATCATCATCAAAACTAGAGTGATGGGCCTTTTAGGCCAATAATCTCCCCTTTTTGATGATGAAAAAAACTCATAGAGTTATATATACATGGATTAAAGTTAAGTTTCTTAGAAGCTCCCCCTTAACTCATGCATAGCAAAAACATAAAGATATTCAATAAAGTGCATAAACTAAACAGAAACATATATGCATAAACAAGGAGATAAACATGCATAAACTCATCAAATTCTTCTCCCCTTTTTGCATAAACAAGAAAACATGCATATATAAACTCTCAAAATTCTTCTCTCCCCTTTTGTTAATTCATCAATAAAGGGGCAAAAATATACAAACAATAAAGATGTATATGCAATATACATTCATGAAGAGGAGAGACGTAAAGTTAGCTCTCCCTGCATACATGCATTACATGAAGAAGGGATGACAAGACCCTAACTCACATAAAGCATAATATACAATGTATAGGCAGAGATGTTAAGCCCCCCTACACACGTGTATCACATAAAGAAGAGATGTCAAGCTCCTCAATTTGAGATACACTTAACATGAATCTATATATAGAGAAGATGTTAAGCTCCCCTTGCATATAGGCAATACATATCAAAACATTTTGAAATCATTTCTAAAAAAATTTTGAACTTTTAGAAGTCAACAAAATAGATTTTGATACCAATGAAATCAAATTGTAGTTGACAAAACTAAAATTGGTACCACTTGTAGATACCACTTGTAGATAAACAAAATTTTTTGGATACCAAAAGAGAACAATGCATAAGCTTATAAGATACCAATTGCTATTTAAATTTAAGTCAAGCCAAGTATAAACATGATTTGTGCTTTAAGAAGGTAGAGATATTGTAAAACAAGCACAATCAAATCATATATATGTATGAAAATGGAAATACCAATTAAAATTGATACTAATTGAATTGAATCATACATATACAAGAAAACATATATGAGTATACACAGATGAAATAACATGAAGATCATGTGTATTAGCTACCACCCTATTCATGCACATGTTTAGAAGATTTTTAATTTTGAGCATACAAGGCATGGTCTCCCAGTCATCCACCCTTATAGGGTAGAAGTTTTTAAAACTAAGATTTGAAAATAGTTATAGATTAAAAACACTACCAAATGAAGAATAAATAACCAGTTTAAGGTAATTTTTGAAAAACTAGTTAAAAATCCTTCAAACAAGAAAACAAATCATATATATATATCATAAAACACTGTTAAGTACATAACAATTGTCACTCAAGATCTATAAGGCTCATATAAAACTCATGAAAACAAAGCCATGAGAAAACAAAAATAATGTGAGTGCACAAGAATCATGTGAATAACATATTCATGAAAAAAATCAATAAGACTTAAAATATCAAAACATATGAAAATCATAAAATTTAACAAACTTCAAGGTATATGTATGTTCTATCAAAACTAAAAATATACATACATATCCCAAACACAAACGAGTCCACAATAGAATTTACATGAAGGCAAGTGACTCAAGGGTATACATGTATATTTATTAGTTTAAAAAAATAACATATACATGAAGCAATATACAAAAATAGGAAAAAACAAGTGTAAATGAGGGAATCATCAAAACTAGGTTATACATGTACATGTAATGAGTACAAGTGAGCAATGAGGTACAAACATATAATAATCAAGTGTAGCTCACTACTTGCACAAGTATAAGCACAAGTTTTAATGAAAACTGCATCTAAACAATTCACCACATGAAGTACAAAATGAAAACATGCTAAAAAATATTTATATGAAAGCATGTAAACTAAAATAGGAGTTTTACAGATAGTTACCAAACCATACACATTATTCTCTAAGCCTCCAAAATATGGTGGTCCTCCCACCAAACATCCTCGATAGCGATGCATCAATTGGGTTTGTCATCTAGCTCATGCATTCACCACCAAGGCACCATACCTCTCACGTTTTGTGAGAGCCCGTACCTACATTAAATACAAATTATAGAGATTTTGGTACCCATATCTTTTTGGGTCCACGGGGGTTAGCATCATAAGGAACCCAAATATTTTTATTATTTGCAAAATTTATAGAATTTAATCTATCAAAGTAAAATCTTGCAAGATGGCCTTTGCGGCCACAATGTGTACATGTGTACACTCTAGCATGCATATGAGTGGTGTGAATGTGAGCATAGTGTGCATATGTATGTCGGGGGTAATGTGCATGAACATGTGGAGCTTGTTTCTTTTGAAACAAGATTTCCAATCTAGAATGGTTAAATGCACAATTGTTCAAAGTTTAGCTCAAACAATTAATTCTATTTTTCAAGACTTGAATCTCATTTTTATCAATAGTAGCATGAAGAGCATGACAAGAATGAGAATCAACAATCCTTTTCTTTTCAGAATATTTTCTTTTTCTTTTGAAATAATTTTTCTTTTCAAAGAGTTATTTTCTTCTAAAACAATTTCTTTTTCTTTTTCCACCAAAGTGATTTTATTTTTCAAAGAATTATTTCCTTCACAAATACCATTTAATTTAGAAGACCAGAAAATATTCTCCTTTTTCAAATCTTCATTTTCTTTTGAAACACATGCAAGTTTATTTTTAAAAGAGTCATTTCTTTTAACAAAGAAGTGTTTTCCTTTTCAATTTATTGTTTTCAATTTTCAATAAATCATATTTTAAGAAGTTTTGACTAAAAGAAGCAAGTTCATCATAGGACATGTTAATATCTTCTTCTATCTCGGATTCGGAATTTACCTCAAGGGGGTCATCCCCTTAGTCCATGTAGCATATGTTGGAAGCCTCACTTTCATCATCCGAGTCGCTCCCCATATAATATTGCTTTGTTCACCCAGGGATATAAGTGTGTTCCATACTACAAAAGCCGAATCAAAATTAGCAACCCTACATAAATAATCATCATTTAGGGTACTCTTTAATGCATGGATGGCTTTTGCATTAGCCTCTAGATGTTTGCCATTTAAACAATATGAATCTTTAATGGTGGCAAGATAAACATGAATATTTAGGGCTTCAAGGTACATTGACATCTTAACTTTTCAAGTTTGGATGTTAAGAATATCAAACATGGGAGTCGTCATGAAATCCATGTGTGTGTAAACAAATATTGTGATTAGCTAAAAGAGGATCTTTAACTCAAGGTTATTAGACCTAATCAAGAGCACCAAGCTCTGATACCAATTTTAGGTCACCTTGAGGGGGGGCGACTAGGTGACTAGCTAATCTAATGATGAACAAATGCGGAATTAAAAACTATTTATACAACTAAAACTATTAAGCTAAACACACAAGGTAAACACAAGAGTGTAGCCGAATTCCCGATGAAGAGCTCTGAACTATCTCCTCAAGATTCCTCTAGATTAAGAGTTGAGGTGCCACTATGGCTATCTTGGTTGAATTCAAGTGTGAGCAAACAATCTCAAGCATATAACAATTAAGCACAAGATATATCAAGCATATAAAAAGATAAGCAATATAAGCATGTAAGATATATAAACACAAGTAAGAGATAGAGAGAGCAATCACAAAAACGGGAGATTTGTTTCGAGGCTCGAGCACCTTTGCTCTACGTCCCCGCCTTCAACACTATGAAGGATTTTCACTAAAATCGATCCCACCGGATCACTTGGTGCCGCAACACCTGCAAGGAGTTCACACTAAAACTTTTGGACTCACTATTCCCTCTCTTGTTCTCGCAAGAACAACACATGCAAGCACACTAGCTTGCCGAGGCCGCACCTCTACACCGAGCTCCCACAAGAGCTCGAAACAACACGAACCCGCAAGTTCGCCTCCTCAAATACAAAGATGAACACTTTGGTGATCTCAACACTTTGATCACCTAAAAAACTCTCACAACAAAGATCTCTAGAGAATTGATATAGCAATGGATAACTCAAGTATGTGTGAGAAAACAAGATAAAGTAGTAGAGGAAAAACTCAAGAAATCTCTTTTGAAAAATACTCTTGAAAACTCTCCTTTTGATATGAAAGATTTGCTCTAAAACAAGTGGAGAAAACCTCTATAAGAGATGGGAAAAATTAGATTTGAAACTCTCTAAAAATCCTGTATAAAACAGCCCAAAACAGCCCCAATTTATAGGCCTCCAAAAAGTAACCGTTGGGGTCCAACTCAGCAGGAAATCCTGCAGTCGGTCGACCGGCCGGTCGACCGGCCAACGGTCAAATTTATGACCCTTGCAGATTGTCGTACCGATCCAAGTCTTTGACCTATCGGTCGATCGCCCGGTCGACCGAGGCCAGATCCAGAGAGCAAAGCTCTTTGGACAGTCGATCGGTCGGTCGACCGGAGCCTTAGCTGTCGACCGCTCAGTCGACTGACCCGATCGACCGACCCTCAAGCCAAACTAGCTGTGCACGTTTGTGCACATCGATCGACCGACTTCTGGCACGGTCGACCAGTCGATCGACCGCCAGATGACCTGGTCAGTCATTTTTTGGGGATTAAAACTTAGTTTTATATTTTCTTATAAAATCTTATAAAATTACTAAAATCTACAAAAATGAGTTCTTTGAAATACTTTAAAGTACAAATATGTGTGATCAAAAATTAACACATACTACAAACTTTTTGAACCATTTATGTAATATAGAAATTTTGCCTTAAACAAAAATCTGTATTTTTTAAAAATAATCTTTTATTTGAAAAACAATTTTTCCAAAACTTCTCCAAATACAAAAATAAGATATTGTAAACACTTTTGAAGCTTAGTGTGTATGGATATGATCCACTACACATATGAGATGAAATATCTATGTTTTTTATAATAAGCTCTAAAATAGGTTTTGATAAATTCAAACTCAAACACATGATATAGAAATACCTAATAAGTTTTTTTAAATATTTGAACCAATAATGTGCATGGATGAAATCCAAAACACATATAAACTCATTTTGATGAACTCTAATCATGAAACAAAAAGATGTATACTATGAAGCTCAAAATCAAAAATGGTATTTTCTAAAAACAAAACTATTTTATGAAAACACATATAAATTTTGTGTGTGTGTGTGTGTATATGAACTTGAGAAATTCACAACTAATCTATCCTTTACATTTATCTAAAAATAAATCTTAACACTTACAAAACTAGACACAAGTCTTCTTGAAAATCTTCTCTTGAAAATCTTCTCTCCTTCTTGACTTGGTCCAAACCTTGATCCATGAGTTAGACTCCTCTTGAGAACTTGATGCGATCATGATGCACGAGCTCTTAAATCAACACGTGCTAGCTCCAAAACTTGACTTCAAATCTGTTGTTGAAGCTAAACACCTACAAAGATCTTGATCAAATATCTGAGACTAAATAAACACAAGATCATTAGTACTATAACTACATGAGTTAATCATCATCAAAACTAGAGTGATGGGCCTTTGGGCTAACAATTATTATTACTCGTCCTACTCAGATGTCTAGATATGTGGACTAGCACCCCAGCACACATATATCCACATCTGAGTAAAGCAAAGGTTATTATTGGAAACCAACGGGGCTATCAACGAACAATATTTATAGTTGGTCCCGTGCATGCCCGGGACCAGGGTCCATGCGTTCCGTTGCTGGTGTACGAAACCGACCGCAAGGCCTACATAAGGGTCTTATTGTATGCCCTTTCAGGAATGTAACATGAGATAGGGAGCCAACGCTCCCTCGGAACATCTGGAGGCCCTCAAGTTGAACCAAAAGTTTTAGTTGCACAACATACCTAATACCACTGTAAACACGAACATGTGTTGATATCTGCAAGTTTCTCCCGACTCGATGTAAGTTGTCCCATTTTATAGCTTTTTAAATAATTATCAGATTACGAGAATGAGCAGGAAGATGTCAGGATTATCAAGAGTACATGTGTATTAGGAGTACAGTTTGTACTGGAATATATCAGGATGTAATCAACATGTCAGGTCATCATTCCGTTATCGTGATATTTATAAAAGTCAAGTATATTATGCTGGATGTCAGGTGATAGCTTGATAGGAGGGTGATATCATGCAGGTGACAAGAGATAACATGGTAAATGTTAGCACATCAAGTGAAAGCACGTCAAGTGAAACAGGAAAATAGTACTGATATAAGAGATCGGTACGAATACTAGAAAATCATACAGTCTCAGGAAAATAATGTAATTAAGATTTCAAACTCTTTACAACCATAATAGAAGAATGGATAAATAGGCAAGTAGGCAATTAGCAAGCAAGCGAGCATCCAATTAGGGCTAAGCAAGCTGGAGGCACGGACAACAAACAGTGTTTAGTCCCTAGAGCGCTTGACGGAGCTACTGGAATGACTCGGCTTAAAAGGCGAGTCTAAAATCTGGCAGAGTTCCGCCTAGACGAATCTAATAATAAAGCGTTGAGCGCTAAGTATGCCTACCACGCGAAGCATGAGAGACCTGACGGTCTTAGCGCACTCCTCTTTTGAGGAAGTGGGCGGGAGCCTGGAGGCTAAAGTACGCTGGGGGTCTAAGCTCACTCTCGGTAGCTACCACAAAACTCATAAGGGTGTAAGGCCTAACACCAATTGGGTAGCCATCCCGGGAGTAGGCAGAAACCCAGAGTCGGTACAAGGATACCTGGAAGAGATGTTAGTATCACACTAGCATGCATATAAACATGACAATATCTAGGCTACCGTGGAGTAGTGAAGCTCGGTGGCTGAGCGCAGCCTGGAGGTTGGGTAGAGAGCCCGGAGGCTAAACGACCACGAAGGGTTGGCCACGCATGGTACAAAATCAGAAATAAACATATCACAAGCATAGATATGTACAATAAAAAACTACCATAGTACAAACATTCGTCACATGCAAATACATGTACAATCCTGGGCACTCGGCCACATACAAATACAAGGGCCCAGCCTAATACAAAAAACGAATACAAATCCAAATACAGAATTAAATACATAGTCGACCTGATGAAGCGGGAAAACCCAAAATGAGGCGAGGACACTCGCCTAAATCTCTGAAAACGCCGTGAAATCTGAAATTCTAGAAACTCATGCACGCGCCATAGTATATTAAAATATATATAAATATTTTTAGAGAGGAAAAATGTTAGAGAGAGAAAGAGATCTAGAGAGAAAGGCCTAGAGAGAAAGAGAGAGCTAGAGAGAGAAAGACCTAGAGAGAGAAAGAGGAGCTAAAGAGAGAAAGATCTAGAGAGAAAGAGAGAAACGGGTAGAGAGTAAAAGACAGATGAGAGAGAGAGAGAGAGGACAGGAGAGATAGAGAGGAACAGAGAGAGAGTCACCGGAGAAGGGGGCAGCAGCCTTCTTGCTCATGCACTGGGTTTGGGGCCCAGACCGCCGCGCCCTAGCCGCGGTTGCGTGGCCAGGAGGCGATGGCCGGTCTCTGGCCGGTGCCAGCAGCACAAAGGAGGAGGGGGTGAGGGGTAGGTGAGTTGAATTTGGTGATACGTGGTGTTGATGAAGGTGTTTTAGTGGAGGAGGTTAGAGGTGATGATGGTGTTGGTGATGAAGATGATGGAAGTGGTGGGGTGTTGGTGGTCCTGGCAAGGACGAGCAGTCGCCGGGGTAGGGGCTCAGTCGGAGGTGGAGGCACCAATGATGGTGGTAGGGTTTGGTTGTTGAAGAAGATGAAAGAGAGAGAGGTGAAATTAAAGAGTGTTTGAGGGAGAGAGAAAGTAAAAGGGAGAAGAGAGAGAGAGAGAGAGAACAGGATGGGAAATAGATGAGAAAGATGGGAGAATTTCAGAGAGGAAGGAGGAGAAGAAGGGCTCTATTGGTGCCAGGGGAAGAAGAAGAAAGAGAAAATTAAAAGAAAAAGAAAGAAAAGGAAAATACAAGGAAGAGAAAGAGAAGGAAAAAATAGAAAAGAAAAGAAAAAGAAAGAGAGAGATTGAAAGGGAGTGATGGATGGAAGGAAAAGTTAATGAAGGGAGTGGGTCGGTAGGTGGAGGTAGGGGGAAAGAAAAAGAAAAGAAAGAAAGAAAGAAAGAAATGGAAAGATTCTGAAAAATAATAATACAATAATAATGTAGGGAAATATCGACTGTTTCAGAAAAATCCCCAAAAATATCCAGAGGTAGAAAACATCATCCTGAGAATAATATGAAATTAATTTTTTGAAATAAAATTCCATTTTCAAATTAAAATCATAAAATCTACCAGCGATACTGGCTGAAACCAAATCCGACTGAGTTCTAATAAATTCAGAAAATTCACGAAAAGTACATTAAGATAGAAAATATGATTTTAAGAGATAATGTGAAAGTAGATTTTAGAAATTTGACTTCATTTCTAAATTAAAAATCATGGAATCGACCAGTGATACTGGTCAACACCAAAATCAGTCGAACTTTGATAAATTTATAAAAATCTCAGAAAATATATTAAACTAGAAAATGTGATTTTAAGAAGCAATGTGAAAGAGAATCTAGAAATTTAACTCCGATTGTAAATTAAAAATCTTGAAATCGACCAGTGATACGGTTGACATCGATTTTGAAGATTTGATAAATTAATTTGAAAAATTCCAGGAAATCATGAAAAATATAGAATATTGAAAAACGATATTTGAAACTGAAATCAGTCAAATCTGACTGCCGAAAAGATCAAATCGAGCAATATACTAGCATCGGTCCCCGGTTCAGACTAGGGCTGACTCCGAATACATGAATCCAGATGCAATGCAAAACGATCGCATAAATAAATCATAAAACAAAAACAAATACAGGAAGTAAATCGAAAAATACGATAAAAAAATTTGAATATACAATTAAGTACGTATTCCGAAAATGTGGTGTTACATTCTATCCACCCTACAAAAATTTCGTCCTCGAGATTTCGATAAGGGGGAAGATGAACACAGGAAGGACATGAACGAGGATTATACCAATTAAGATATGACTAACTAAGGGTAATGCTCATAGCTAATTGACCAATAATTCAGGACCTAGACATCTCCTGCACTCCTGCCGTATAATCCTTCGGACGGTGCCATAACCTGATATCTGATAATAAGAGAATTCTGTTAGAAGAAGATAATTAAGATTCTGAATGGTCCGATTGGACTTCCCGGTCTTTCTGAGAGTGATAAGATAAGCTGAATATAAGCAGAGTCTCTAAACTTCTATGAAGACTTTAACAAAATTACGATCTGATTCCCGTGTCTTTGCCCGACACAATAATAACTGGAATACCGTGTAGCTGAACTATCTCTTTCATATAATTATCAGCTGGGACTTCTGTACACTGACTCATTCAGAATAATATAAAATAAACTAACTTCAAAACTGGCCAACTTCCATTGCTTGAATTCTGCTAGAATCATCGGAAATTACTCCCTTTAAATAGATAAGACCCCAAAATACGATACTTACCTGTTCAGGACTCATACTTACTCTACCTGGCATGAAGTTGTTCCCAGTGAAAAGTCAGTAATAAGAATACTAGATATTCTGTCTGTTCTTTGCCACTCTGTAAATAGATCATAATATCATAGATAAAGAGAACTCGATAAACTGATCGCAGATACATAAATAAAGAACAGCCGATAATAATGAGTTCTGAATACTAGGCGTCAATTTCTCTGAAAAGTATAACTAAAAACTCATAATAACTGCCCTCTGAATGATAACTCGAATGTAAATTAAATATCTAGCGAATACCCCCGTCCTGCAATATGGCCGAATAGATCATCGGTAAAGATTATAACAAGTTATTCAGACATAGCAAGAAAACTCGACTCACTAAATCCATGAAAACAAGTCAGGTGGGGGAAATCCGGGGAACAAGGCTAGAGTGCTAAACACTGTCGGAACTAGCCACGAGCGAAGCGAAACCTAGGTGGGGCCATTGTGCAACACAACATGAGGCACTAAACACTAGGGTGCGGCAACGCTCTGCGAGGCTCGCTTTTGGCGGAGCTCACGTGGCGAAGCCAGCGCGTAACACATCACTAAATGTTAAGCGCCAGGGTGTAGTAAGGACCACTGCTGGTTGAGCTTGCATGGTTAGAACACGACTTTCGATTGGTGAGACTAGCAGAGTCCGTGACTTATCAAATCCATAAAGACGGCTAAGTATCATGGCTCTGAGCTTAGAGAAGTCAATAGAAGAGATCATGATCGTACTAGAATAATATAGAAAATACAATAGCTTTGCCTGACAGAAGTTCTGAATCTAAAAATTTGTTTCATACTGATTCTCTTCGTGTAGTAGTGCGGTCTATCTGATTACCCACATAATGACTACCCCTCTTTCTGTATTGATCCTCACTTTCTGTGCTAATCCCTATAGGATACCCGTATATATAGAATGTAAGATTGAAGAACTGCCAGATATAAAATAATATGATGCACTAGGATCGAAGAATGCCAAATAGGATGAAAACAATCACATCTGTCCTGCCGTTACCTCATTAGTCAACCATATCTTAAGTTGGCATAAAGGTTACGGAAACTGAAATAGTAAAAATAGAAGAGATAGGAACAACATGGAAAAAGGGAGGTGACACGGAAAGACTAAGACTGATGATGATAGTGCAATAAGGAGGATATGATATAAAAAAACCTACCTATTCAAGGACATGATAAAATGGGGATAATGGTTATGGTTGGTACCTTCAGAGTTCCTGCTCCAACTATTAGGCATCCTTTCCTGTTCTTACATCATTTAATATCTTAACTTCCTCTTTAGTCAAATTATACGTTTGCCTCCTTCTGCCATCTGTCCTAACTCTTGGTCTCCTCTGCGCCTGACTATATGTTTGTTGCTGGGGATGAAGTGAAGTTTCTCTACCAGTAGGTCCTGGATTCTCTCCCAATGGTGGTACAGGATATGTTGATCAGATCGGTGCAGTGTTCTCTGCCTTCTTGAGCAGATAGTCACTTTTCAGCTGATCTCCGGACCTGCACTCAAAACATAATTCATACGCTTTCTAGCAGTTGTGTTGTAAGTGCTTGGGTTTCAGGTAGTACACACATATCATATACTGAGGGTGAGGTTGGAGTGATTGCATGGCTAGTAGGGTATCCAGGGGCCTGTCTGAGTCTTCACCTTCCATCAAATGAGAGGGTCTCTTTGCCAACTGCATTTGCATCTTATCCTGATCTTTCTTCTCCGGTTCCCGTTCTATCTCTTGAGCGATGGTGAAAAGTTGAGAATATATCTTGGGCTGTTGAGGTATAAGGAACATCTTGATTTTTATTTTCAGGCTTTTTTGGAATCCACTAGCTCGGTTCTCCTCGTCAGTCACCATATACGGCACAAATTGACTATGCCTTAGGAACTTTGCAGCATATTTTTCTACAATTCAATCCTCCTACTACAATCTGATAAATTATTCTTTCATCTCTTTCTGAGGTGTTACAGGGGAGAATCTCTCATAGAACTCTTTCGAGAACTGGTCCCAAGTGATGGGCTTCTCCAGTCTCACTTCTTCTATCAACCACCATGTTCTGGCTACATCTTTCAATTGAATCTTGGCCACTTTCAACTGGTTCTCGTCAGGGATTCAGGCGTCCCTCATGAAGTTCACTATTCTATCAATCGTTAGTCTGCATCCAACGGCTTCTCGTAGCAGAAAATACAACGACTACAGTTTCCTAATTTCAGAGATGTTTCCTGACCTCTACTCACGGAGTGCCATCAATAATCTTTGGTGCAAGATCTTCGTTTGTTCCTGTTGATTTTCTATCATACTTTGCAGAAATCGCTTCAAAACAACACCTTCTACATTAGGGTCATCCTAAGAAGAACAAGACCGTTATGATTTTCCCATCTTTTCATGTTCGAGTTGGTCTAAGGATAATAAGAAACTGAAGTATAAAAGGATGAGATAATTTCAGAATTCAAGGGAAGGATTATTAAGAGAAAATAGATAACTCTGCACTTGTAGTTAGAATGTATAATCAGGACTCATGCATTCCAGTTGCAAATTTCTTTACCATTAATTTGCCAACAGGTTGTACTGAGGATGTGAGAGTTTAAGCTCTGATACCACTATATAACGCCTCATTCCTGAGAGTACGGAGACATTACTGCGACGTATATATGTAGGTCAAAAATACCCTCACTTATATATGCTAAGCATCAGTACATGCAAGAATCAGAGCTCAAAAATACGTGGTGCATTATAATTCCAACATATGAGTACAATTACAAAGTTATCATAAGATGTGACACAATACTACAAGAATATTACATCACCGATAGGCGCAAATGTGAGAATACAAAAAGATATACAATAATGAACTGTACGAAAAGACGCTCACGAGTCATAATGGAAAAACTCGAGAGCCGAGAAGAGGGCCTGGAAGGATAGGGCCTCAGACTATCTGCCGATGATCCATGCTCCCGCTGCACTACTCTGATCAGCAACCGGGAGAATCCATAAGCTCCAAGCTCCGGGATCTAGACATGAGGATCTAGGGGAGTCAGAAACACCCCAACGAGTAGTGTGGTGAATGCCTAGTGGCGTGTGAGAATAAACACACGTGTATCGATAAATCCGTATAAAAAGAACATGTATTGAAGACCGAGTCGTGAGTACAGGCATACGGAGCAGGCAGAGAGATAGTAAATCATAACAAATAGAGAACATGCATGGTATAATATGATCAAAGCAGGAGACTAGTGGAGTAGAACACAAGTGGTAAGGCAGGATGTAAGCAGCTATAATATAATAATAATAATCCTAAAACCAAAAATTTGAAGTAAAACCCGATTAAAGCAAACACGACAAAACATACAACGAATTATTGTTGCATCTTTTATTATTATAACTCATCCTACGCAGATGTCTAGATATGTGGACTAGCGTCCCAACACACATATATCTAAATCTGAGTAAAGCAAGGTTGTTATTGAAAACCAACAGGAGTATCAATGAATAATGTTTACAGTGGGTCCCGTGCATGCCCGAGCCATGGTCCATGACGTTCCGTTGCTGGTGTACAGAACCGGCCGCAAGGCCTACACAAGGGTCTTATTGCATGCCCTTTCAGGAATGTAACATGAGGTAGGGAGCCAGCGCTCCCCTCGGAACATCTGAAGGCACTCAGGTCGAACCAGAAGTTTTAGTTGCACAACATACCTAATACCACTGCAAACACGAACATGTATTGATATTCGCAAGTTCCCCCCGACTCGATGTAAGTTGTCCCATTTTATAGCTTATTAAATAATTATCAGATTACGGGAATGAGCAGGAAGATGTCAGGATTATCAGGAGTACAAGTGTATTTGGAGTATAGTTTGTACTGGAATATATCAGGATGTAATCAAGATGTCAGGTCATCATTCCTGTTATCATGATAATTATAAGAGCCAAGTATATCATGCTAAATGTCAGGTGATAGCTTGACAGGAGGGTGATATCAGGCAGGTGACAAGAGATAGCATGGTAAATGTTAGCACATCAAGTGAAAGCACGTCAAGCGATACAGAAAAATAGTACCGATTTAAGAGATCGATACGAATATCAGAAAACTATGCAGTCTCAGGAAAATAGTGAAAATAAGATGTCAAACTCTTCACAACCATAATAAAAGAATGGATAAACTGGCATGCAGACAATTAGCAAGCAAGCGAACATCCAAGCGGGGCTAAGCAAGCTGGAGGCACGGACAACAAACCGTGTTTAGTCCCAAGAGCGCTTGACGGGGCTATTGGAATGACTCGGATTGAAAAGCAAGTCTAAAATCTGGCAGAGTTTTGCCTAGACGAATCTAGTGATAAAGCAATAGGCACTAAGCATTCCTACCAGGCGGAGCATGAAAGACCTGACGGTCTAAGCGCACTCCTTTTTCGAGGAAGTGGGTGAGAGCCCGGAGGCTAAAGTACGCTCAAGATCTAAGCGCACTCTCGGTAGCTGCCACGAAACCCTTAATTGGGTAGCCATCCCGGGAGTGGTTAGAAACCCAGAGTCGGTACAAGGGTACCTGTATGAGATGTTGTATCACACGAGCATGCATATAAACGTGATAATATTTAGGCTACTATGGAGTAATGAAGCCCGGAGGATGGGGTAGAGAGCCCGGAGGATAAATGACCACGAAGGGTCGGCCACACATGGTATAAAAGCAAAAATAAAACATATCACAAGCATGGTATATGTATGATGTGTGTGCTTTATATACATGTTTTACATCACTTTTTATACCTATTATTTGTCACATTTAATGTTGCATAAGTATTTTGTTAATGTTATTTTGCAGATTTTAGGTCAAGAGCAAATTAGAAGAAAAGAGCGAAAATTGGCGAATCAATGATATTAAGTGAACAAATGAGATGCAGAACCAGAGATCTGATACAAAGTTGGAACATCTCAACAAAACTTTCACGCAAAATCAGAAATTTTACAAAAATCTGGGACTGAAATGGACCAAGAGTTCGGCCACCCAGCCGCATATTTCGGCCAAGCAGCCGTGGACCAGTCAATGAAAATGCCAACTCAGAGGTCAACACGAGTTAACAAGTGGAGCTTCATTACAGCTGAAAGTTCGGCTAGCCAGCCGAATTTTCAACCCGCTGGCCAAACTATGGCTGTAACTGTGGATAGAATTTTCCCAATAATTCGTGTAAATTTAAAAATCTAGGTTTTTGTAGTCGATTAGGGTTCTGCTTTTCTCTGTTCTATATAAAACGACGCCAAGTCTCTTGTATGATAGACAATTTTTATCTCTCTTTTATTTTAGCGAAAATCAAATAAAAAATTCTGCTATTAGCCATTAAATCTCAGAGCACCTTTAGTGAGAAATTCTTCATAAAAGCTTTATATTTTTGTGCTCTCTTGCCTTTCTCTTTATTTGATTTTATTCCAGTAATTTATAGCATGATCTATTCTAGTATTATGATGTGTTATACTTTATTAGCTAAGAATTAATTTTTCATAGCTAGGGCATGATGTAGGGTGTTGATGATATGATATCGTGTTTTATGCAAATTCTACTACGTGCTTTGTAAAGTTTGAATTTTTTGCATGTTAAGTTGTTAATCTTGTGCTTTATGTTATAATTGGTGCGCACGATTAATCAGAAGACTAAGTTAGAGTCTGAAATGAAATAACTTAGCAAAAGCTTCTTGGATTAACAACCATAACTCGAGATGTTGAGATGTAAGCGTTGTACAGTCATGTAGGAATATTCATCACTCTTAATGCATCTTCTAACTAGCAATATATTAGATTAAGACATTATAAATTCTATATTTAGAAGATAAAATTGGTATTATTCGAGAGAAAATACTAATTAGGTTAGGGAATTACAATTGTTAGCATGAGTAGGATGGACTAGCACAAGCGTAGTATTTTATCTGATTGCAATTACTGAAATCATTACCCTAATTCTTTTCATATATAAAGCAACCCGTTTTAGTAATAGTTTATTCACCAACATCTTCTAACTTAATGGATTATTCAAATAGAATTAGAAAGGATTAGTTGATAATTGAAATAACAATCCTCGTGGGATGATACTCTATTTCACTCTATATTACTTATTAACGATTGGTACACTTGAATTCGATTCACATCAAATTTTTGGCGCCATTGTCGGGGATTGTATATTTTTTTAATATCAACAATATCGATTACTGTTCTTCTTTGAATTCTATTTGTAGATCTAACATAAAAATCTTTTTCTCTGTAGGTTATAGGGAGTTCACCTCAACAGAACAGAGAGTTCGGCTAGGCAGCCGAAAACTCGGCCAGGCAGCCGAACTCCTGTTCTGAACAGAGTTGAGGTTTGTTTAGACTTACTATTACCAGTGGATGAGACATTCTAGGTGTTCAGAACTTCTAGAACCTGATCCAGAGATCGATAGAACCTTCAAACGCTTGCTCAAGGAGGAACAAAATTGAGAAAAAGTGATGGAGGATCAAAATGAGAGAAAAGCTTTAAGGGATTACGTTGTTCCCTCTCTAACTGGAGCAATTCATGCATCATTGCATCAACAATTCAAGCAAACAACTTTGAACTGAAGCCAGTGTTAATTCAGATGGTGCAATACACATGTCAATTCGGGGGATTCCCATATGACAACCCCAATGAATAGTTTTCTAGAGATATGTGACACACAAAGGATAAATGGTGTGTCCTCGGAGGTAATAAAGCTGATACGTTTTACTTTTTCCTTGAAGGATAAAGAAGACATGGTTCAATTCTTTACCTAAGAATACCATAGCAATGTGGGATGAGATGACGAATAAGTTCCTCACGAAGTACTTTCCTCCATCTAAAGTGGCAAAAATCCGAGGTGATCTCACAACCTTCTCCCAACTTGAATCCGAAAGCATCTATGAAGCTTCGAAAAGGTATAAAAGATTGATCATGAAAGTCCCACATCACAGACTTCCTGCTTGGTTGGAAATCTAATTCTTCTACAATAGATTGAATTCAAATACCAAAATGATAATTGACGCGGCCGCGGGAGGAGCACTCATGGGAAAGGAACGTGATGAGGCATATGAGCTTCTTGAGGAGATGGCCTCAAATAGATACCAATGGCAATCAGATCGAGCGATGCCAAGGAAGGCAGCCGGAGTACATGAGATAGACGCAATCTTCGCAATACATACACAACTTACAGTATTGACGAAGAAACTTGATGCAACCAATGTAAGTGCCATCTAAACCCCAAACCCTCTATATGATGCATTTGTTACAGGGCAACCAGCCAATGAAGGACATGCTGGCAACTTTGGGTTCCCTTCAACCGAGCAGGCAAACTACGTGAATAACTTTCAAAGGAACAATAACCCCCTATTCAAACACGTACCCACCAGCTTGGAGGAATCATTCTAATCTAGGATGGGGTGGTAATAACAACAACATTGCTCCAAGGACGAATAACTTTCAGCAACAACAAGCAAGGCCACCACCACCACAAGAGAAGAAGCCAAGCTTAGAGTAGACAATGCAACAGCTCGCCGCCACTACACAAACATTAATGACTACCATAGACACCAACTTGAAGAACCAAGCAGTTGTAATTCATAACCTAGAGGTGCAGATGAGCCAAATTTCCAGCCTGCTATCCAATCGACCACATAGATCATTACCAAGTAACACGGAGGTAAATCTAAAAGAATACATCAAGATAATCACGTTAAGAAGTGAAAAGTTATAGTACAAGGCCAAGTCTCCAGAGAAGAAAAATCTACTCCAACAGACACTGTAGATGAAAACTCAGAGCAGGAGAAGGAGGTAGGAGATGTAAAGATCCAGAGTTCGGCCACCCAGCCGAAATCTCAGTTAGGAAGCCGAAATATGGAAGATTCTCTGGCTCTGCAAGATCCTATAGATAACTCAATTGTCAAGCCATATGTTCCCCCACTTTCATTCCCCCAGAAACACAAGCAAAAGACTTCAGATAAGAAATTTGTTTAATTTCTGAATATGTTTAAAAACCGCATATTAATATTCTTTTTGCAGAGGCCCTAGCACAGATGTCCAAGTATGCAAAGTTCATGAAGGAGATCCTAAGAAGTAAGAGAAAACTTGAGGATCATGAAACAGTAATGTTGATGAAGAATGTAGTGCTATTCTGCTAAACAAGCTTCCTCCAAAGTGTAAGGATCCAGGGAGTTTCACTATACCTTGCACCATATAAAATTCTTATTTTGAAAAAGCCTTATGCGATCTTGGTGCTAGTATTAATTTGATGCCTCTTTCTGTGTTCAGGACCTTGGGGTTAGGAGAACCAAAACCAACTAGCGTATCACTTCAGTTGGGAGACAAGTCCGTCAAATACCCGAGATGAGTAATTGAAGATGTGCTAGTAAAGGTGGACAAGCTCTACTTCCCTGCAGACTTCATCGTACTCAACATGAAGGAGGATAGGGAAGTACCTCTAATTTTGAGACGTCCATTTATTGCAGTTGGCAATAAATTAATAAATGTTCAACAGAGAAAATTAACTCTTCGTGTGCAGGATGACGAAGTCACGTTCAATGTCTTTAAGGCGATGAAATATCCCTCTTACCACGATGAATGTCATTATATTGACATAATTGAGAAGGTGATGGCTGAAGTGCTTGAGAATGAGATCCCAACATTACCACTTGAGGCATGCCTCATCCATTCAACAACCATCACTGAGGATGATTTTGAAAGAAGGGAGTGTGCGAATTACTTGGAGGCAACAACATCATTACTTAAGTATGGGAGGCAACATATTGAAGAACTTGCAGCAGGTACTTCACCAGCTTCACCATCCATTCTAGAGGCACCAAAATTAGAGCTCAAAGAGTTACCACAACATCTAAGGTATGCATTTTTAGGTGAGAATTATACATTACCAGTAGTTGTTTCTTCTTCTCTGACAGGTGATGAGGAGAGAAACTATTGTGTGTGCCACGAGATCACAAAATAGAGATTGGATGGACAATTGCTAATATAAAAGATATAAGCCTCTTAGTTTGTATGCACAGGATCTTGATGGAGGAGAGCTATAAACCTTTGATTCAGCCTCAACACCATTTGAACTCAGCAATGAAGGAAGTGGTAAGTAAAGAAGTGTTTAAACTTCTTGACGCAGGTATGATCTATCCTATTTCTGATAGTAATTGGGTCAGTCCGATTCAAGTTGTTCCCATGAAAGGAGGCATCACAGTGGTTAAAAATAATAATAATAAGCTAATACCAACTAGGACAATCACAGGGTGGAGAGTGTGTATGGACCATAGAAAACTTAATACTGCAACCCGTAAGGTTCACTTCCCATTGCCTTTCATTGACCAAATGTTAGAGAGACTTGCCAGCCATGCATATTATTGTTTCTAGATGGGTATTCAGGGTATAACCAAATTGCCATAGCACCAGAAGATCAAGAAAAGGCAATTTTCACATGTCCTTATGGTACATTTGCTTAGAGGAGAATGCCTTTTGGTCTATGCCATGCACCAGCTATATTTCAAAGGTACATGATGGCCATCTTCAACGACATGGTTGAGCGAATTATAGAAGTATTCATGGATGATTTTTCAGTTTTTGGCCCTTCTTTTGATGCATGTCTACATAACTTAAATCTAATTTTGCAGAGATACGAAGATATAAATTTGGTCCTCAACTGGGAAAAATGTCATTTCATGGTGAAGGACGGAATTGTGCTTGAACATCGTATATCAGAAAAAGGAATTGAGGTGGACCATGTAAAGATCGAAACCATCCAAAAGCTACAACCTCCAAAAAATGTGAGAGGCGTGAGAAGCTTCATAGGGCATGCAGGATTTTATCGATGATTTATTAGGGACTTCTCTAAAATTGTAAAACCTCTGTGTAATTTATTAATGAAAGGAGCACCATTTAACTTTTTCAATGATTGTTTGTAGGCGTTCGAATTATTGAAGGAGAAGTTGATCACTACACCAATCATAGTGGTACTATATTGGAGTCTACCTTTCGAAGTAATGTGCAATGCTAGTGATTACGCACTAGGAGCTATACTGGGACAGAGACGGAACAAGATTCTTTAAGTAGTGTACTACGCAAGCAGGATGTTAAATGAGGCACAACATAATTACAAAACAATGGAGAAAGAATTGCTTGCGGTGGTATTTGCTTTTGATAAATTCCGTTCTTATCTTATTATATCCAAAGTTGTTGTGTTTACAGATTATTCCGCCCTCAAGTATTTGCTTGCAAAGAAAGAGGTCAAATCAAGGTTGATAAGATATGTCTTGCTTCTTTAAGAGTTTGATTTGAAAATTCGAGATAAGAAAGGCGTGGAGAATCTGGTGGCAGACCATTTTTCCCGTATTGAGCAAGAAGAGGAGGATTCCAACGAGATTCCCATTGAGATGCTTTCCCTGATGAATATTTGTTGAGTATCACTGCCAATTCACCACCTTGGTATGCTCCTTTCGCAAATTTCTTAGCATGTGGTATTTTTTCTCCTGAACTTTTGTTTTGAGGCAAGAAAAAATTTCTAACAGATGTCAAATACTACCAGTGGGATGATCTAATTCTCTACAAACACTGCGCGGATCAAATTGTGTGAAGATGTGTGCTCGAGAACGAGATGGAAAGCATTTTGCACTATTGCCATGCTAGAGAAGTTGGAGGTCATTTTGGTGCAACCATGACAACAGCAAAGTTATTACAATTGGGATTTTATTGACCTACGCTGTTTAAGGATGCTTATGCTTATGTCAAGGCATGTGATGCATGTCAAAGGACGGGAAATATTTCTCGACATAATGAGATGCCTCTCAACAACATCCTTGAAGTTGAGCTGTTTGATGTGTGGGGTATAGATTTCATGGGCCCCTTTCCATCTTTGTTCTCCAATCAGTATATTCTAGTAGCAGTCGATTATGTGTCAAAAGGGGTAGAAGCTGTTGCTTTACCTTCCAATGATGCACATGCGGTGAAAAAATTCTTAAAGAAAAACATCTTTACACGGTTTGGAATACAAAGGACGATCATTAGTGATGGTGGGAAGCATTTTTGCAATCACCAATTCAAGGCCCTCTTGCTTAAGTAAGGAGTAAAGCACCGTGTGGCCACACCATACCACCCACAAACAAGTGGCCAAGTGAAAGTTTCCAACAAAGAACTCAAACGCATCTTGAAGAAAGCGGTTAACACGTCACGACGTGATTGGTCATGAAGCTCAATGATGCCTTATGGGCATATCAGGCTGTGTTCGAGACACCAATTGGGATGTCCCTCTACCGAATGGTCTATGGTAAGGCATGTCACCTTCCAGTTAAGATGGAACACAAGGTTTATTGGGCAATGCAATTACTTAATTTTGACATGCAATTGGCGGGTGAGAAAAAGATGTTGCAACTCACTAAGATCAAAGAATTTTGAAATAATACTTATGAGAATGCAAGGATCTACAAGGAATAGACCAAACGTTGGCATGACAAGCATATTATGCCGACAGATTTCAAAAAGGAGCAGAAAGTATTACTCTTCAATTCTCGTCTCTGTCTATTTCCGGGCAAATTACGTTCGAGATGGTCGAGTTCTTTTGAGGTAACTCAAGTACTACCACATGGAGCAATTGAAATTCATAACCCGACAAAGGGGACATTCAAGATAAACAACCATCGACTCAAACCATACGTGGAAGGCAACTTCACCAAACACAACGTTTTCTTCCTCCTTGATGAGGCACCTTGAGAGTGCAGCAGGAAGTCTAGCTAATGACTATAACTTAAAGCGCTTCTTAGGAGACAACCCAAGTTTTTTAACTTCTTTTATTATTTTTCTATTTTTGATTTTCTTTTGTACCTAATTTGTGTCTTCTATATGTCAGGTATCCCCTCTGCAGCTGATCCAATACTCCCAGATGAACCACAAAATCACCACAATATGAGCACCAGAAGACAGAGCATCAAAGGACCAGAAGTTTGGCCCAGTGGCCGAATTTTCGGCCAGCTAGCCGAACTCTGGTGGGTGTTTGACCAGGAATTTTTCAGGTGTAAACTTTCTACCTATTTTTCTGGGTCTGTTTCCGAGATATGTGATTTTCAAAATTGCTTTATTTTGTGATAAATCAGATCTTGATTTAATATTGGATTTCTTTTTCGAATTTGAAAATTTTAGGGTGATTCTCAATCTTGATTTTGTGCATGGGGACATAGCACAATTTAGGTATGGGGTAGGGGTCAAAATGTTTTGAAATTTTTTTAATCTTTTCTTATTTTTTTTGTCTTTATCCTTTCCTTATTTTTACCTTCTTTATTTCATCTTCTTCAAAAATTCAAAATTTTTTTTTGAAATTCAAAATTCAAAGTTCCCTTATCTTTTCTCAAGAGAATTCAGTTTCCAGCATCTCCTAGGATTCGAAATCTGAATTGAAATTCAAATGAAGGGTAATTTTGGGATAGTGGAACATGCACTTCCTATATAAACTAAATTCAACTCCCTTTGGTTTCACACAAATCTAAGTTCAACTTCACAAATCAGAGCATTCTACAGCCAGGAGGAGGAGTTTCAGAGACCTCATCAACCAGATCCATGACGTTCGAGGCAAGAGTTCGGCTAGGCAGCCGAGATTTCGTCCCGGTAGCTGAACTTTAGCAGGATCTTTCCCCTGAATTCTTTAGGGATAGTAAGCGCTCTATCTTCCATCTCTTATAATGCTCAGATTTCTGTAAGTTCATCATGTCTAAGATCTTTACTGAGCATAACTTTTTCCTTGTATTCGAAGCATTTGGGATATATTTTTGGATCAAATGAGGGTTAGGAATTGGGATTATTTGTTGCATGCTAATACCTTTGAATTCTATATTCCTGCCCTAATACAAGAGTTTTATGATGGGCTTTTGGAGAATAACATTGATAGAAGTCAAGGAATAATTGAAGTGAATTGGAGAGGGGAGATAAAATTTTACATTTACAAACAATTTCTGAACTAACAGATATTTTTCTTGTTGAAAGAGGTATTCAAAAACGCGGAACCTAGGAGACTACATTCACTTAATGGGAGAACACTACAAGGTACCTCTAGGGGGTGGTATTAATGCCAAAACATTGTATAAAAATGTGTATGCATTATGTAGATGGTTAAATCGTAATGTCTTGAGTGTATCACATGTTTCATGTTTTTACAACCAAGTTTTACACATTGTCTACATCTTGATGACTAAAGAAAAAGACTTTTGCATGTGCTACACACTATTAGACACCATTGATAGTGCTAAAGATAAACAAAAAACTTTTTTGCCACTAACAATTCTTGTCACACAAATTTGCAAGGAATGGATGCTTGAAAATGAATTTAATCATGCAATGAAAGATAAAATTTGAATTCAATCTGAAAATATTTCTTCATCTTATAATGCTACAGTGCAAATTGATTGGGTACCTTCCATGCTATAAGAGCATGTCCCGGTTGCAGCATCATCATCATCCAATGAATTGAAAGAGGAGGATGATGAATTCTTTAATCAACAACCACCCGAAGATAATCCTGCATTCATGCATTTAATTTGGCAGGGGATAAAAAGAACATACAAGTTGATAAAGGGGAAGAAGAAAAAAACTGAAGAGTCATATTTTTGGAGGACACGTTCTGAAGGAGGGAGACATACTTGAGGGGAGTTGTTTAATAGGATTTTTCTTTTGTTTGTTTTTCTTTTCTTTCTTTCTTTCTTATATAAAAAAAATTTTGTGGTAAGTTGACCTAGTTGTAAGAGATTTAATAACCATATAACTTGAATTGGATAAAGAATATCAATTTGATGGAATTTTAAAGTCTTTGAGTAGAAATGAAAATTTTTAAAATATTATTGTCATATAGAATTTGTCCATGTGAATATGCATCGTATCTACACTTACACAATAGTTTAAACTTGGGATGATGAGGATAAGTTAATACTAAATAATAATAAGAACCTTAACTATTGATTTGCTAGATGCTTTGGTCTCATGAAACCTTGGTATTTACGCGAAAAAATAGTTAAATAAGAAAAAATACATATATATATATGTATATATTAACAAGTCTAATGATCAATTAGTTAGGTATCTTGGCCTCAAGAAGCCTTGATATTTACACGAAAGAGAATTGATTAGTTTTATATATATAAAAAAGAAGTGCTTTAAGGGTAACGAAGTGGTAATACGTCAAAACTTCTATGAATATATATATATATATATATGTATATATATATATATATATATGTATATGTATATATATATATATATATATATATATATATATATATATATGTGTGTGTGTGTGTGTGTGTGTGTGTGTGTGTGTGTGTGTGTGTATATATATATGTATATATATATATATGTATATATATATATGTATATATGTATATATATGTATATATATATAAATTTTAAGTATGTAAGTTTAAATCAAAATCCCAAGTTATGAGCTATACACATTCACAAAGATGCATGGGATCAGAAAACTTAGGAAGGATGGTGATATAGGCTAAGATTTGAAAATCTTTACAAAGTAGATAATAGAATTATTGATAAGAGATTGAACTTGATCATGAGAGTTTCTGGTAATTAGAGAACTTATACATTAGTGATGCTTACCGCTCCAAAAATAGTTTGTCTTTCTTTATTTTTATCTTTCTTTTTCTATTTTCTTTATTTTTGGTTATCCTTATTTTTTGGCTACCCTTTTTATCTTAATCTCTTCTCATCTTTAAATTCTTTCACCTAATTTTGTGGGTGTAATTCACTGAAAATCCTCACAAGACAACACTCATCCATTAGGGTAACCTAGGGGTTTAACGGCTTATTGCACGTGCTAATTGCAATCGTGAGTCCTACGAAAGTAGATTAGAATTTTATTTTTAGGATTTTTAGTTTTTCTTTTTCTTTTTAGATTAGTATTTTGCTCGATGACTAGCTAAAAGTAAGTATGGAGGTGTGATGTGTGTGCTTTATATACATGTTTTATATCACTTTTTATGCCTATTATTTGCCACATTTAATGTTGCATGGGTATTTTGTTAATGTTATTTTGCAGATTTTAGGTCAAGAGCAAATTAGAAGAAAAGAGCAAAATTGGCGAATCGATGATATCAAGTGAACAAACAGATGCAGAACTAGAGATCTGATGCAGAGTTGGAACATCTCAATAAAGCTTTCACGCAAAATTAGAAATATCACAAAAATCTGGGACTGAAATGGACCAAGAGTTCGGCCACCCAGCCATATATTTCAACCACGCAGTCGTGGACCAGTCAACGGGAATGCCAACTCAGAGGTCAACACGAGTCAAAAAATAGAGCTTTATTACAACTGGAAGTTCGGCCAGCCAGCCGAATTTTCGGCCGGCTGGCCGAACTATGGCGGCAACTGTGGATAGAATTTTTTCAGTAATTCATGTAAATTTAGAAACCTAAATTTTTGTATCCGATTAGGGTTCTACTACTCTCTGTTTTATATAAAACGTCCCCAAGTCTCTTGACAATTTTTATCTCTCTTTTATTTTAGCGAAAATCAAATATTAAATTCTGCTATTAGCCATTAAATCTCATAGAACCTTCAGCGAGGAATTCTTCATAAAAGCTTCATCTTTTTTGTGCTCTCTTACCTTTCTCTTTATTTGATTTTATTCCAGTAATTTGTAGCATGATCTATTCTAGTATTATGATGTGTTATACTTTATTAGCTATGAACTAATTTTTAATAGCTAGGCATGATGTAGGGATTGTGTTGATGATATGATATTGTGTTTTGTGCAAATTCTACTATGTACTTTGTAAAGTTTGAATCTTTTGCATGCTAAGTTGTTCATCTTTTGCTTTATGTTATAATTGGTGCGCACAATTAATCAGAAGGCTAGATTAGAGTCCGAAAGGAGATAACTTAGCAAAAACTTCTAGGATTAACAACCATAACTCGAGACGTTGAGACGTAAGAGTTGTGCAGTCATGTAGGAATATCCATCACTCTTAAGGTATCTTCTAACTAGCAATCTACTAGATGAGAGATTGTAGATTCTAGATTTAGAAGATAGAATTGATATTATTCGAGAGAAAATACTAATTAGGTTAGAGAATTCTGATTGTTAGCATGAGTAGGATGAAGTAGCACAAGCATAGTATTTTATCTTATTACAATTACCAAAATCATTACCCTAGTTCTTTTCATATATAAAACAACCCATTTTAGTAGTAGTTTATTCACAACATCTTCCAACTTAATTGATTATTCAAATAGAATTAGGAAAGATTAGTTGATAATTGAAATAACAATCCTCATGGGACGATACTTTATTTCACTCCATATTATTTGTTAACGATTGGTACACTTGCCATTTGATTCACATCAATGTACAAGAAATAAACTACCCTAGTACAAATATTCGTCACAGGCATATACATGTACAATCCTGGACACTCGACCACATACAAATACAAGGGGGTCCAGTCCAATACAAAATATGAATACAAATCCAAATATAGAATAAAATACATAGTTGACCCGACGAAGCGGGGAAACCCAAAACGAGGTGAGGACACTCGCCTAAATCTCTGTAAATGCCGTGAAATCCAGAATTCTAGAAACTTGCGCACGCGCCATAATATATTAAAATATATATAAATATTTCTAAAGAGGAAAATGTTAGAGAGAGAAAGAGATCTAGAGAGAGAAAAACCTAGAGAGAAAGAGAGAGCTAAGAGAGAAAGACCTATAGAGAGAAAGAGAGAGAGAAACGGGTAGAGAGAGAAAGACATATGTGTGAGAGAGAGAAAGGACAGGAGAGAGAGGAACGGAGAGGGAGAGAGAGCGCACAGGAGAGGAGAGAGGAGGGTAGAAACCCCCTTGCTCATGCACTGGGCTTGAGGCCCAGGCCGCTGCGCCCTAGCTGCGATTGCGCGGCCAGGAGGCCCTGGCCAGTCTCTGGCTGACGCCAGTAGCACAGAGGAGGAGGGGGTGAGGGGTAGGTGATTTGGATTTGGCGATGGGTGGTGTTGATGAAGGTGTTTTGGTGGAGGAGGTTAGAGGTGATGATGGTGTTGGGTGATGGAGATGATGGAAGTGGTGGGGTGCTGGTGGTGGTGGTCCTGGGCAAAGGAGGAGCAGTCGTCGGGGTAGGAACTCAGTTGAAGGTGGAGGCGCCGGTGATGGTGGTGGGTTTCGGTTGTTGGAGAAGATAAAAAGATAGAGAGAGGTGAAATTGAAGAGAGTTAGAGAAAGAAAATAAAAGGTAGAAGAAAGAGAGAGGATGGGAAATAGATGAGAGAGGGGGGGAGTTTAAGAAAGGAAGGAGGAGGAGGAAGTGCGCTCTCGGCGCCAGGGGAAGAAGTAGAAAGAAAACTGAAAAGTAAAAGAAAGAAAAGGAAAAGATAAGGAAGAGAAAGAGAAGGAAAAAAGAAAAGGAAAAGGAAAAAGAAAGAGAGTGATTGAAAGGGAGTGATTGATGGGATGGGAAGTTAATGAAGGGAGTGGGTCAGCAGGTGGAGTTGGGGGGAAGAAAAAGAAAAAGAAAGAAAGAAAGAAAGAAAGAAAGAAATGGAAAGATTCCGAAAATAATAATATAATAATGTTGGAAAATATTGACTGTTCCAGAAAAATCCCCAAAAATAACTAGTGGTAGAAAACATCATCCTGAGAAATAATATGAAATCAATTTTTAGAAATAAAATCTCATTTTCAAAATGAAAATCCTGAAATTTACCAGCAATACTGGCCAACACCAAATCCAGCCGAGTTCTGATAAATTCAGAAAATTCACCAAAAATATATTAAGATGAAAATATGATTTTAAGAGATAATGTGAAAGCGAATTTTAGAAATTCAACTTTGTTTGTAAATTAAAAATCCTGAAATCGACCAGCGATGCCAGTCGACACCAAAACTAGTCGAACTTTGATAAATTAAAAAAAATCTCAGAAATGCATTAAAATAAAAAATATGATTCTAAGAAGTAATGTGAAAGCGAAATCCAGAAATTCAACTCTGATTGTAAATTAAAAATTCTAGAATTGACCAGTGATACTGTCGACACCGATTTTGAAGATTTTATAAATTAATTCAGAAAAATTTCAGAAAATTATGAAAATCTAGATTATTGAAAATCAATGTTTGAAAATGAAATTGGTCAAATCTGATTACTGAAAAGATCAAAGAAAGCAATACACTAGGATCAGATCCCCGGTCAGACTAGGGCTGCTCCGAGTCCATAAATCCGGATCCAATGCAAATGATCGTATAAATAATCATAAAATAAAAATAAATATATGAAGAAAATCAAAAAATATGATTGAAAAATCTAAATACGCAACTAAGTACGTATTCTGGGAATGGGGTGTTACACCCTAAGCCAAAAAAATAAAGCCTAAACCTGAGTCTAGCCCAAGCCCAACTTTCCCTCTTATATTTTCTCTCCATCATCAAATGCAACCCTAATTCTCCCCACGTTCACCATTACGCCATCCCCCTCTCTTTTTCATCCCTACCACTTGAACCCATCACACATCAGGATCCCTCTCTCCTCCTTCGTTCACGGCGTAGACACCACCCGCGAACCCATCACCTCCTCCTCAGTCCACGCCACGAACACCCAACCAACCCACCTCTATCTTCATGCGCACAGTCGCCGTGCCCCGACCTCCTTTCCATGCTATTCCTCTCCATGCACGAACCCATCTCGGCCTCATCCTCCACTAGCTGCAACCATTGCCGCTGCAGCCAGCCAGATCCATATCACCCCCACCCTCCTCTCGCATCACTACCGTCCTCTTCTTCTTCTTCTTTCCATCTCTTTCTCTCTCTCTCTCTCTCTCTCTCTCTCTCTCTCTCTCTCTCTCTCTGCGTGACATGGTGCCACTGCGGCCAGGGACGCCACCTGTGTGCCACCACATTGCCACCCTCGCTGCCAAGCCACCGTCCTCCATGCACCATTTCTATCACTCCCTTCTTCTTCGTCATTCCTCTCTCACCACCCTTGCAACTGCCCCTTCCATCTTTCTCACTCTCTCTCGCATGAACTTATACACTCCTCTCTCCTCCTCTCCTCGCACTCAGCCGTGAGCTCCGCCACAGCGCGCCTGCCCTCTCTCTGTCTCTCCCTCTTCATCTCTATCTACTTCTCTCTGTCTCTCTCTAGCTATGCCGGCAGCGCCGCCGCCGACCGGTCAGGGCCGCCCGCCGTTGCCCCCAGTCGGCGCTGCCATGCCCCTGCCATTTTCTCCTCTTACTTTTTCTTCTTTCTGTTTCCTTTCATGTTGGATCTCAACCAACACACTCCAACCCGTACCAGCTCTCTCTCAAACCGAAACCCCACCACTTAAGTTAATGGGTTTGGTTTGCTGGGCTTGACCCGATTGGGTCTGACCTGATAGCAACCCGACCCGATCCAGTTCTAGACCCATTAAATATGGTTTCGTATTCAGGCCATATCTCGGCCGCCTGATCTCCGATTCGGGTGAGGCATTGGAATCATGAAGACGAGAACTACGTAGCCATGGCCAGCTCAGGGTACAGAGGTTCACATTCTCCAGTAAATTTTCAGAAATGCAAAGTGAGTATTTTGGCCCTTTTCTCTTTTAATAAATGTTAGTTTTAAAAATTATGATTCACGTTTAATTAAGGTTCACACTCATTAATTACTGTTCATGTCCACCTGTATTAATTGCAGAATAAATTGCCTTGTAAGTTTCTCTTTTTCTTGGTGCCTTTTATGTAATGATTAATTAGTTGGATTGTTTATTTAAGCCCTAGTATTTAAACATATTTATAAAAATTGTATAATTCCATGATTTACTCTTACTGTACAACTATAGATCCCCGTCACTGAATTATTCACTTTCTGCTTGCCCCTGGTTATTATGAATGTTTAAATATATGATTATAAATTCTTGAGAAGTTAATTATTATAAATGTTAATTGATTGGTTTTTAGAAAATTACTTATAAATAATTATGAATCAAAAATTTCAAAAAAAAGGCAAATTTAAATTCTGAATATTATTGTGAGTGTTCTAACCTTTAAGTAAATTTTTATTCACTGAATAATTGAATTTATTTCTAGTAAATTATTTAAGTAGTTAGCTATTTAAACTACATAACTGGTCTCCTTGCAGTATAAAAATTATAAACTTTTATAATTTAGTTCTGTATAAATCTTATACCTTGGATCTTCAATTTATGCCTGCTTCTGGTCATGCGAATATATTTTTCAATGTTAGTTTCTAAATTCAGGAGATTGAATTGTTTGGGATTGTTAAAAGTCCTTATTTAGAAAAATAATTATAAACATAATTATAAATAGTGAAAATTTATCAAAAGTCCTATTTTAAATCTTGGATATTATAATGTGTGATTTTTTACTAAATCTATTTAAATGAATTATGTTTTTGGTGTTTAATAAAATCATCATGTTTACATATTAAACAAAAAGTGTTCGTTTTTAAATAAATTATACAATTTATAGAATACCTGAATGAATATTTTAGTGAGTGTTTTTTTACTATGCATTTTATTGTAAATTAATTTAGTTGTTTATCTAATGATTACTTACTCCATTGCTTATTTAGATTTTCTAGCATGTAAAAATATTTCAGAAATATACAAATAATTGTGGATTAATTTCTAGAATAATATATTGGCCTGATTTGTTTATCTATGATCGTATATGATTATTTTACATGTTCCAGATAAAATAATTTAAAACCCAAAATATTATATTGTTTTGAATATTTTGCCCTTGATTATTATGTTCATACTTGCATATCATTATTGCTCCTAAAAATCATGATCTTACTTGAAAGACTTGACTTGTTGTACATGACTTTCACCTGATAATGATACTGTTCATGTTACTAAAGTCACTGAGAAAATATTGTTATACGGTAACAACATCGTATTGCCTATCCTATTCACTGACATCATGTATACTAATCACACTGTTGATATTACCATGACTATTATTGAGTTACCCCAATAATCTAAGTAACATATACATTAGTTAATCTTGATAATCTAAGTAACATGATATTAGACAACTTACACTGGGATTGAAAAAATTGATGGAGAAGATAATGCCTATATTTTGGGTGGACCTAGGATACAGGTTGCGTAGCCGAAAGAGGATTCCACTGCAGGATTCCCGTGAGGTGACTGATATCCTGTCATGTTCTTGTTCCTGTTATACATGTTATACATGCTACCTAACTTATTATACGTGTTACCTGACTACCTAGCGGTAGGGCTCGGTTCAGTGCCAGGAGTTTGGGCCGTGGTCCCA
This sequence comes from Agave tequilana, assembly GCA_038442645.1. NCBI lineage: Eukaryota > Viridiplantae > Streptophyta > Magnoliopsida > Asparagales > Asparagaceae > Agave > Agave tequilana. The sequence goes on along the minus strand of JAVJIF010019159.1, from coordinate 36,876 downwards.
GGAATGTACGGGACCCACTTAAAACACAGACAATGTCTCCAACCAAAAGTTTCAATAACAAATGACCCTAATTGACATGTGTAGTAGACATAGTATGGGATGTGTTTACTACATGTGGCAATTGGTGTTCTCTAATTTAATTAATAATAATTAAATCTGAAGAATGATGTGTGCTCACCTGTTATACATGTAAACCATGATAGATACTTGATCTGACACATGATTTTCATAACAGTTGGATTTTGTTACTCTTTTGATTACTCGCTGCCTGTTAATATAATATTGGTGACATGCTGCATATTATTTTATCAGACTATGTTATCTTTTAATTTTTGCCTATTTTCAGTGTATTATATAATGGTATTATAGTATGTTCACACCGGATATGCATGATACCATTCTCTCATTTTACACACTCATTGGGAGTTTTTTGACCTCCTGAATTTACACATACAGGTCTATGGTTGTTACATTTTGTTGATCAAGCATTTGGGAAGGAGCCCACGCATTTTGAGGAGCCAGAGTTCTTTGTTCGATCATCCGATTTAGGTATTATTATTTTTTTGTTTATTCTTGTTGATTCTCCGTATCATTTGGACTCAGTTTGTTCTATTGATTATTCATAGAATTGAAAAATACACCTAGAAGGGGGGTGAATAGGTGTATGGCTAATCTAATAACAAATAATGCAGAATTAAAACCTAATTGCAACACACTAAGTGTAACCAAAGTGTGTAGCCGAATTCCCGGTGACAGGCTCTGTGCTATCTCCTCTGAATTCCTCTAAATAAGAGTTGAGGTGCTATATGAAGCTCTCTTGGTTCAATACTAGCATGTGCACACAGACAACATCAAGCATAAATGAATGAACAATATGAATCAATGCAAGATATAAAAGAGAGAGAGTTAAAAGATAGTGGGTCAATCGCAAACACCGAGATATGTTTTGAGGTTTGAGCCACTGCTCTACTTTCCTGCCTTCACACAGAAGGATTTCCACTATACGTCCATACAGGACCTCCCACGCCACACAGGGAATTTCCACCGAGAATTTAGCAAATACAAATTAGGAGTACACAACTCCTCTCTCCAACAACACCACCTCTGCACAAGAGGCAAGGCACAACAACTGTCACCTCACACAAGAGGTATAAGGCACTAAGCTAAACAACAATCACCTCTACACTTAGAAGGACAAGGGACAAAGTCAAACCAACCACAATTACCTCTTCACAAGAGGGATAACCACAAACCCAAATCACAATCTCAATCACCTCTACACAAGAGGGATGAACACAACTTAAAGCACAATCTCCTCTACACTTAGAGGGATAATCACAAACCCAAGGCAAAGAAAGGATTACAACTTGGTGATCTCAAAGATCACAAACAACCTTGGTGATCATAATAGACCACAAACTAATTTTTTCACAAAAACAAGATCCTATAGATAGTATAGAGATGATAGCTCAAGTGTGAGAAAACAAAGTGTTTGGAATGAAAATAACGAAGAAAAACACTTGAGAAAATCACAAGGTAGATGTTGAAATAAAGATCAAAAACTAATTCCCAAATACTCCCTTTTTCTTTGATTTTTCCAACAGTTTAAAACAAATAAAAGATTAATCTTTTTGCCCAAAAAAACTCTTTAAAACTTGTTGCTAAAACACTTGTAAAGATAGGAATTTTTGCTCTCTAAAAACTTGTAGAAATCAGCCCAAGATCGGGCTATTTATAAGCCCTCAAATAAACTAGCTGTTGGCATCTGGAATACCCAGATTGCCCTTCCGGTCGACTGCCCGGTCGACCGGCCAACGGTCATTTTTCTGACCGTTGAGCCTCTGTTCAATCGCCGTCGACCGGCCAGCACCCGAGAGTGGGGTGCTTTCAGTCGGTCGATCGCGTGGTCGATCGGCAGTTTAGGCTGGCCATGTGTACGTTTGCATGCACGTCAGTCGACCAGTCCGGTCGACTGTCGACCTCCGGTCGACTGCCAGCTGAGTGTGGCTGAAGTTTGGGACTTGAAACTTAGGTTATTTAATACCAATTAAATCCCATAAAATCACATAAATTTAACAAAAATAAGTTCTTGTAAGATCTTTGAATAACAAATAAGTGTGATAAAAATTCAACACATATTACAAACAATTTGAACCATTTTTGTGATATTGAAATTTGGCCTTTAAACAAAAACTGTATTTTTCAAAAACCAAACTTTGAAATGGAAAACCGTTTTCTCCAAAACTCATATGGATACAAAAATAAGATATTTAAACTATATTTGAAGCATAGAGTGTATGGATAGAATCCAATACACATATAAGATATATATATATATTTATGTTTTTGATATAAAATCCAAAATCAGTTAAACGAAAAACCAAACATATTGAAAGAGCATATCAACATTATCTACCTTTACACAAGATCTAAATACAAACTGAAATCTTCTTGTCGATCCTCATCTTCAAGACGACCTGATCCAAACACGATGTAACGAGCTAGACTCCAACCGAGTGCTAGATGCGATCTTGATGCGCGAGCTCTTGAATCTACAAGTGATAGCTCCAAAAACTTCTTTGTTGAAGCTAAACTCCTACTAAGATCTTGATCAATAACTGAAATTATATAAACACAAGATCATTAGTAAACTATAACTACATGAGTTAATCATCATCAAAACTAGAGTGATGGGCCTTTGGGCCAACAATCTCCCCCTTTTTGATGATGACAAAACTCAAGGAGTTATATATGCAAGGATTAAAGTTAAGCTTCATAGAAGCTCTCCCTTAACTCTTACATAGCAATAAAAATAAATATATTCAATGAAATGCATAAACCAAACAATACATATACGCATAAATGAAAATAAACATGCATAAATTCACCAAATTCTTTTCCCCCTTTTTGTATAAACGAGGAAATAAAATAAACATGCATATATAAGCTCACCAAATTCTTCTTCCCCTTTTTGTCAATTCATCAACAAAGGGGCGAAGGAAAAACAAGCAATAAAGATACATATGTGATATACATTCATGAAGAAGAGAGACGTAAAGTTAACTCCCCCTGCATACATGCATTATATGAAAAGAGATGACTAGACCCTAACCACATAAAGCATAATATACAATGTATAAGTGGAGATGTTAAGCTCCTTCTACACACGTGTATCACATAAAGAAGAGAGGTCAAGCTCCTCAATGTGAGATATACTCATCATGAATTTATATATAGAGAAGATGTTAAGCTTCCCTTGCATATAAGCAATACATATTAAAATATTATGAAACCACTTAAAAATAAATTTTAAAATTTTCTTGAAGCTAACAAAATAAATTTTAATATCAATGAAAGTGAAACATTTTATGTTTTTGATACCAATTGAAAATATCATGTAAAATTTTTGATACCAATAGAAAATGAAATATTGTACGTTTTTGATACCAATTAAAATATATTGTGAATTTTGATACCAATTGAAAGTAAAAACTAAATTTTTAGATAAACACAACTCATTTTGCAATAAGGATATCAAATTGAGAATAATACCAATTTAAGATTATTGGTACCAATATTGAAAATGTTAGCATATACCAAAACCAAGTATTTTTCATCATAAAGAATGGGAGTAAAATACTAATTGAAAATAAAACAGATTGAAAGATAAAACACGAATTTTTCTCCCCCTTTATGCAATACTAATAAAAACAATGCATAAGTTTGTATAAGATAACAATTGAAAAATAATTGACATTAAAAACTAAATCAAGCTTAAAAAGAAATAATTTGTGCTTTTAAGAAACATGCAAGTTCATTATAAAACAAGCATAATCATGTCACATATATGTATGTAAATGAATATACCAATTGAAATTGATACTATTTGAAATTTGAAGCATACATATATAGGAAAATACATATGAGTATACAAGAATAGAATTACATGAAGCTCATGTGTATAACTCATAACTACCACCCTATTCATGCACATGTTTAAAAATTTTCAATTTTAAGCATACAAAGCATGGTCGCCCATCCAATCGCCCTTTGAGGGTAGAAGTTTTCAAAAATAAGATTTAAAAATAATTGTAGATCGAAAACACTACCATATAAAGAATAAATAACTAGTTTAAAGTTATTTTTGAAAAACTGGTTAAGGATCTTCAAAACATGAAACCAAACCATCAAAACTAAAATTTCAATCAAAACTCAACAAGCATCAAGGTATATGTATGTTTTATTAAAACTAAAAGTATACATACATATCCCAAAAATAAACGAGTCCATAAAAGAATTTGCATGAAGGCAAGTGACTCAAGGGTATACTTGTATATCTAAGAGTTTTAGACAAAATTAATATGTACATGAAGCTAAACATATTTTTAAGAAAAATATATACAAAAATAGGGAATACAAGTTAAAATATAAGAATCATCAAAACTAGGCTATACAAGTACATCTAATGAGTACAAATGGGCAACATAACACAAACATATAATAATCAAATGTGTCTCACTAGTTGTACAAGTATAAACATAAGTTTTAATAAAAATTATATCTAAACAAGTAACCAAACATGAAGCATAAATGAAAACCTAAACCAATATGATCATTATGTTAAATGCACATGTTTTAGAACTAGGATATACACAATAGCTAAACTATAGTGAGAATACCAAAAAAAATATATATCCATATGAACATGAGTGTATCTCAAATACTACATATGTACATCACAAGTCTAATAAATATTGCATTTAAATATAATGAACATGGAAAATCAAAACATGCTAAAAATTAATGCTATGAAAGCATGTAAACTAAATGGGAGTTAGAGATAGTTATCAAAACCATTAGATCTAATCTCTAGATCTCCAAACCATGATGGTCCTCCCACCAAACTTTCCTTGAAAGTGATGCATCCAAAAGTGTCACCATTTAGCTCAGAACGCATCCACCATCAAGGCACCATTATTCTCACGTTAAGCGAGAACCCACACCTACATCAAATACAATAGGGGTAAATTTTGGTACCCATACCTTATTGGGTCCATAGGGGTTAGCACCTTTCCTAACCTAAACAAATTTATTTGCAAAATTTTAATTATTTATTCTATCATGACAAAATTTTACAAGGTGGCCCTTACGTCCATAATGTGTATAAGTATACACATGAGCATACTGATTAGTCTCTAATTTTACATAATTTTTATCACATCCGCATATTTATTTAGTATAAAATTATACTAATAAAGCTTTGCTTGCTTGATCCTAGGTCCATGGTGTGCAAATGAAGAAGAAGACCCTAAATCACCATTTAATGGGTGAGTAAAGGCCTACCAAGTAGCCATTGACCTTAGGGAGGAGATTTTGTCATCCCAGGACATCAAATCCAGAATCTAGAGGAACCAGCTAACAGGAGACATAAGGGACGACACGCTGCCCGATGCCAGGCGCGCGCTGCCCTGGCAGGGCCGCAGAAACGCGACCCAAGCCGCGTTTTCGCGGCCGTACGGCCGCGACCGCGCCCGTGCTTTGGGCCAGGGGTTGTTCCCCTGGCCCTTTTTTCCCTTGGTGCCTATAAATACCCCCCAGGGGTTCTTCAGAGAGAGATATCCAGAGTTTAGAGCATTATTGTAATCTTATTTTTAAGATTGTATTTGTTTTTATATTTGCTTCTTCTTCTAGTTAGTTTAGCCATTAGAGTGAAAGAGAGAGAGTGTGTAAAGGTTGTATTTGAAGGGTGACAAGCTAATACAAGTAACTACTTCTCTTTCTTCTTTCAATTTACTAGTTGTTTCCATTTGCTTCTACCTTCTTGGTTTAGTGTAATTTCCTCTATTTATCTCTTCTCTTTGTTGTTTCTTTTCTTAAGCATGTCTAACTAACTCTTTCATTGCATGGCTAACTACTAACCCACTAATCTCTAACAACTTGATTGATAACTCAAATGAGTTAATAGTGTCAAATAAGCCTTGTGCAAAAGAGAGTTATGACATCTTAAGACGAGGGTTCTAACTCTAACTTACGTACAAGTATTAACTTTCTTATATTTCATGCTTAATGGGTTTTTGATGATCTATGGGTTGTATACTTTACTTGTTGTAAGTTAGAGATATTCCTTTTAACTTTGCCGATACTATTAGTACACTTGTTTCTTCCCTTATTCTCACCTTCTATTGTATCTTGATAAGAGAATGCTCAAGTCTTTGCCGTGTTAAGCTAAGTTATAGGAAGAACTTTCACTCGATTTTCACGTGAATAGTTCCTATGCATAAGGGTGATGCTTGTCTATGATCCATCGTGAGGCTACATGTTCAAGAAGTTAGGGATTAGTGGGAGCACTTAGTAGAAAGTCACCCATGCGTTTTTACCATCTAGAAAAATCACTTTTACAAACCACCACATCATTCTAAAATAATTTTTGAAGCCAATTTGTTTTCATCTTCAAATTCTTTATTTGAAACAAAGAACTTTCTCTTTTCTTGAACAAAGAAGCCGCATCAAGCTTTCATCGCTCTCCCTCCTTGTGGATACGACCCGTACAGCCACTTTGCTACTACGAAAGAATCACAAAAGCAGTAATATCGACCCACACTCCTTTACATATATTTGTGCATGCATTTTGCCGATCAAATTTTTGGCGCCGTTGCCGGGGAGGGAACCACTTTATTGTTCAATACTAAAGATTTTTCTTTGTTCTTGTGTGTAGGAGAAGTACCAAGGAGCTCACTATCACGGGAAGCGAAAGTGGTGGTCAAAGACGTTGCACGAGGATTCATTTGCCCTCGAAAAATTTGTGTAAAAACGAGTTTCTCCGATTGAAGTACTAGCAAACTCTTCTGCAGGGTTACTGAAAATCGCTCAAATTGCTTTCTAAATTTTTTAGTTCCCTTGAATGCTTCACCTTATACATGTGTAATAAACTCAATAGAAATTCACTTGTTGCTTAATTAAAATTTGGATTAGACTCTTCCATTTAGGGCACGTGTCTATTTCAAGTCATTTCAATTTCTATTGAAAAGTGCTAGAGAAAAGGTACGTGTGCATTCATATAGAATAGGACTGACATTTTGGAGTGATTTATCGCTTTGAGTGTTACTTTGCTGTGAATAAACTGTACACTTGCACAATTGACATTAAGGGTAAAATCTCAAATAAATAATATAAGGTGGGAATTTCATTACCCTTCCTTAGCCCAAAAATCATCTCCAAGTGCACTCACACTATCCCAAGCCTTAACTAAAAATTGATAGACGTTGGCCATAGGGACATCTCAGACTCATTAAAAGATTAACCGAGGGTGAAAATTGTAAGAACTATACTCCTGTAAAATCGGTGTCTAAGGAAAGTGGATTGAGAGGCAAAGCCTCGAAAGCTCCGTGGTTTGGCGTAATTAAGGTCTGTGGCTCACGCCTGGATACCTCCCACTGAGTTTTGCCCTTTCCTGGCCGATTAGCTTCCTATGCATATGGGTTATGCTTACTTATGATCCATCGTGAGGCTACATCTTCAAGAAGTTAGGGATTAGTGGGAGCACTTAGTAGAAAGTTAGCCATGCGTTTTTACCATCTAGAAAAATCACTTTTACAAACCACCACATCATTCTAAAACAATTTTTGAAACCAATTTATTTTCATCTTCAAATTCTTTATTTGGAACAAAGAACTTTCTCTTTTCTTGAACAAAGAAGTCGCATTAAGCTTTCATTGCTCTCCCTCCCTGTGGATACGACCCGTATAGCCACTTTGCTACTACGAAAGAAACGCAAAAGCAGTAATATCGACTCACACTCCTTTACATATATTTGTGCATGCATTTTGCCGATCAAATTTTGATTTACTACTCGAATAGGATCTTGAATGACACCCAATAGAATTATACAACGACCGAGAAGGAATTCTTGGCCGTTGTCTTTGCGTTAGAGAAGTTCCGGCCCTACTTGTTAGGATCGAAGATGGTGATTTTCACGGATCACTCGGCACTAAAATACCTCATGACCAAGAAGGAAGCAAAAGCCCGACTGATTTGGTGGATTCTTTTGCTTCAAGAATTTGACCTGGAAATTCGGGATAAACGAGGTATAGAAAATGTGGTTGCTGATCATCTATCATGAATTCTGAATGCACCTCTCATACAAGCTCCGATCGACGAGGATTTCCCAGATGAGCACATTCTGGCCATTTTCAAGGAACCCTGGTATGCGGACATAGTCAATTACCTGGGCACTGAACAATTACCCGCTGACTGGATAAAGTAAGACCAGTGTCATTTCTTTGCCTAAGAATGGTACTTCTTCTGGAAAGAGCCGTATCTTTTTAAGTATTGTCCCAACCAGATTATTCAACGATGCATACTAGAGGAAGAACAGAGAAATGTGCTAAGCTTTTGCCATGAACTTGCATGCAGAGGACACTTCGGTCCCTGCAAGACTGCAGAGAAAGTTTTACAAAGTGGGTTTTGCTGGCCCACTTTGTTCAAAGACTCATTCCACTTTTGCAAGTCATATGCAAATTTTCAGAAGATTGGGAAAATTTTAAGAAAAGACATGATGCCCCTGAACCCGATTCTGGAAGTTAAAATTTTTGATGTTTGGGGTATCGACTTCATGGGACCATTCCCAAGTTCCTTCGACAACCAGTTCATTTTGGTTGTTGTAGATTACATCTTTAAATGGGTAGAAGCTATGCCAACTAAGACCAATGACAATAAAGTGGTTGTCAAATTTCTCAAAGAAAACATCTTCTCCCGATTTGGCAACCCCAGAGCGATAATTAGTGATAATGGATCGCATTTCTGCAATAGAGTTTTTGAAGCTCTGATGCGGAAATATTCCATCAATCACAAGTTATCTACTCCGTATCATCCCCAGACAAATGGGCAGGTCGAAGTCACCAATCGACAGATCAAGCTCATTTTAGAAAAGACTGTCGGACAAAACCGAAAGGATTGGTCGGTCAAACTCAACGATGCATTGTGGGCTTACTGCACTGCTTTTAAGACAGTCATGGGGATATCTTCTTACAGAATCATATTCGAAAAAGCCTGTCATCTGCCAGTCGAGTTAGAACACTGTGCCCTATGGGCCATTAAGCAACTCAATTTTGATCTGACTAAGGCCTGTGAGCTAAGGAGACTGCAGATCTCAGAATTAGAGGAGATATGGAATAAAGCCTACGAGAACGCTCGAATCTCCAAAAGCAAGACTAAACTTTTTCATGACCAGATCATAACCTAGAAAAACTTTGCCCCAGGAGATAAGGTTTTGTTGTACAACTCGAGGCTTCACATTTTCACAGGGAAGCTGAAGACTCGTTGGTCTGGACCATTCATTGTGCGCACCGTCTTCCCACACGGTGCTGTGGTTAGTGTCGATCCTAAGAACAACACACATTCAAAGTAAACGGGCAAAGACTGAAGCTCTTTTTACCACTGAGCCTGCATCACAGGCTGATAGTGTGCTGACTCTTTTTTTCCCATCATACCCCTAACCACAGCCATCCACACCGCAACAAAAAAAATATAATAAAAAAATATTACTTATTGTTTATCTGCTTACCCCTTCTATATCTTTTTTGACATTTCTTTCGCCTATTCGCACTTGGCCGGCCCGAGTCGACGAAGGCGGTAACATCATATCTTCACCCTATTTATTGTATTTGTATTTACATGACATTCATTGAGGACAATGCATTAGATAGGTGTTAGGGGGTGCTAACACTTTCACTTTTTCTTTTCTTTTTACTTAAAAAATAAAAAAAATCTCCAGAATGAAAAAAGAATTTTCATACTCTTTATAAAAATACCCAAAGGTTGTAAAAATTAAGGGAACCTTATTATGGAATCTTTATTTTAGCCTAAATAAAAATGAAACATTGGTTTGATTAAGAGTTGGGAGGGGTAAGGAAAATAACTTATACCTTTTATTTAGCCTTAATAGAATATGCATAAACCACATACAAATGCTTGGGATTTAGAAACACAACTCTGAGAGAAAAAAACTGAATAATTGTGCCTCAAGAAGCATGATTACTCACGCCAAAAAAAAATTAAATAAATATATATAATATATAAGTAAATCTTAATTTCGTGGCCTACTCTACTTCCATATTTGACCTGAGGGGTGTTTTTCCACCTGGTGCCCTAAAACCATTTGGTTTGAGAGTCATCGATTTGATATATGTTACATAAGTAAAGTAGAAAGCCTAATGAAACCAAGAATAATAGATAAATATCAATAAAATTAAATGATATTTAAAGTTGAGTTGAGAAATCCCAAGCACATCACACTTACACATTATGCATACCTATCTAAAGCAAAATAATAGAATGAGTTAGAAGTACAAGATTCTTTCTAAATTTAAAGAAAAACCATAATTTTTTCTTTTATGAAGGCTAAAGTAGTATAGGACTTATGAGGGTTGAACCTAATTCTTACATCATTCGGTCATTTTTACTTAGATGATTGAAAGTTCTTTTCTTGATAGAGGTTTGCTAACAACTAAATATTTTTCTTCATTTCCTAGATTTTGTGGGTGCAATCCGCTGAAAACCCTCAGGAGACAACACTCCTTCTCTAGGGGAAACCTAGAGGTTTAAAGGCTTGTTGCACATACTTAGTGCAATCGCGTCACCTGGGAAAGTGGTGTAATAATTTTCTTATTCTTGTTTTGCTCAGGACGAGCAAAAAGATAAGTGTGGGGGTGTGATTAGTCTCTAATTTTGCATATTTTTTTATCACATCCACATATTTATTTGGTATAAAATTCTGCTAGCTTTGCTTGCTTGATCCTAGGTCCATGGTGTGCAAATGAAGAAGACCCTAAATCACCATTTAATGGGTGATTAAAGGCCTACCAAGTAGCCATTGACCTTAGGGAGGAGATTTTGTCAGCCCAGGACATCAAATCCAGAATCCAGATGAACCAGCTGACAGGAGATAGAAGGGATGACACGCTGCCCGAAGCCAGGCGCGCGCCGCCCTGGAAGGGTCGCGAAAACGTGGCCCAGGCCGCGTTTTCGCAGCCGTACGGGCGCGGCCGCGCCCGTGCTTTGGGCAAGGGGTTGTCCCCCTGGTCCCCTTTCCCTTGGTGCCTATAAATACCCCCAGGGGTTCTTCAGAGGGAGATATCTAGAGTTTAGAGAATTGTGAAAATCACCTAGAGGGGGGGTGAATAGGTGATGATGCTAATCAAAGAACAATTTAAAAAATTATGATGCAAATGTAATGCAACAATCTCCCAAAACAAGACTAAGAGCCGAATGCCCCGTGAAGGGTTCTGAACTCCTTCCTCCTGATTCCTCGTAAATAAGAGTTGGAGGTGCGCAATGCAACCTTGTTGTATGGGACAATGATTGACAAGATGAATGACAACAAGTGAATATGGCAATGACAAACAAAAGCAAGCAACAATAGCAATGAAAGTAGTGCAAGAGCAAGGAAAGTAAACCAAACGCAAACACAAGGATTTGTTATCGAGGTTCGAGCACCCAGCTCTACTTCCCCGCCTTCCCCAGAAGGATTCCGACCACTTCCACTATCACAAAGATGTTACAAAGATCACCGGAGTACCCAACTCCACAATTTCAGTACAAGCAATATCTTGGTAGTCAAAAGACCACAAACTTTCTCTTTCAAATATCTCTTCCCTTACAAAGGTCCTTAGAGAACAATGAGTAGGAATGAAGCTCTTGTGTGCAAAGAGAAAAGAAAATGAAATCAGAGAATTCTTGAAAACACTTCAGAAAATGAGAGAGAATTTCAGCACAAAAACCAAGAAACCAAGCTCTTTTGAATGCCTTAAACTTTTGAATTTTTCTTGTAATAATTAGGTAATCCAATCTCTCCCCAAACACCCCTATTTATAGGAGAGGGCTAGGGTTAGAAGATAAAACATTTTTAAGGCTAATCAGAATGTATTAAACCCAAAACAAGTCATTTAAACTCACTTAAGTGAGAAAAAGACAAAAATAAACAGCTCAGAAAACTAGCCGTTACTGTTCAAACGGCTAGCCCGGTCGACCGGTCGGTCGACCGCCTACTCAAAAAATCTGACCGTTCTAGGCCAGCGGTCGACCGCCCGGTCGACCTAATCTAACAGAGAGCAGACTGAGTTACAGTCGGTCGACCGGTCGGTCGACCGATACAACGTGCACACAGATACGTGCACAGCCAGAGCCACGGTCGACTGGGACGGTCGACCGGCTAAACCTGTCATAGGTCCGGTCGACTGTTCGGTCGACTGGCTCAGGTCAAAAATCAGGATTTGAAGAGAAAATTAAGGGGATTTTGATTTTGACAAAAATAATTTTGAACATAGATTTGTATAAAACATAAATATATATCTGTAGGCAAAATCTTGTAAACAAAATGTTTTTGTATAAATTATAAGAAAACATTTTGGAATAAACATGTGCGCAAAAACGTGTGTGATAGAGCTTCAAACCTATCCACTATTCTTTAACAAACTATAAAACTAAAAATACAATGATTAAATACTTTTTGAGCAATCTTCAAGTCTTTGAGCCATCCAATGCCTTGCTAGTGCCTTCTCTTCTATGATCCTTCCTTGATTGTGCAATTTGCCTTCCTTGCTATGTGAAACTTAGAAGTTCTTGCAAAAGCTAAGCCAATGGTCTCCAAACATGGTATAAAACCTGAAACTTATCCTGAATAAATTCATTAGTACCAAATAGCTCTTATTTGGTTTGTCATCATCAAAACACAAACAAGAGAGTGTAACCTCTTGGGCCAACAAATTGTTGTAATCTTGTTTTTAGGATTGTAGTTGTTTTTATGTTTGCTTCTTCTTCTAGTTAGTTTAGCCATTAGAGTGAAAGAGAGAGTGTGTAAAGGTTGTGTTTAAAGGGTGACAAGCTAATATAAGTAACTACTTCTCTTTCTTCTATCCATTTACTAGTTGTTTCCATTTGCTTCTACCTTCTTGCTTTAGTGTAATTCCCTCTCTTTATCTCTTCTCTTTTGTTGTTTCTTTTCTTAAGCATATCTAACTAACTCTTTCATTGCATGGCTAACTAACTACTAACCCACTAATTTCTAACAACTTGATTGATAACCTAAATGAGTTAATAGTGTCAAACAAGCCTTGTGCAAACGAGGGCTATGACATCTTAAGACGAGAGTGTTGGCCCGGAGGCCTTCCTCTCTAGTTTTGATGATGATTAACTCATGTAGTTATGTTTACTAATAATCTTGTGATTTTAGTTTCAGATCATTGATCAAGATATTGTTGGTGATTGCTTCAAAAAGAGAAGTTTGGAAGCCTTCACTTGGTGATTCCAGGGCCCGAGCATCAAGATCATTCATAGCCTAGCTCGTGGATCACGGTTTGGACCGAGTCGACTTGAAGATGAAGATCGTCAAGAAGACTTAGGTATCATAGAGTTTAGTGTGTTTTAGATCCATTTGTAAAGATAAGAATAGTTGATATGCTCAAGTGCACAACATACACGTTTTATGTTTGGATATTGGTTTTTCGGTTTTTAGTTTAACCAATATTTGTTTTCATGAATAGTTGATCAAAACAAGTTTAATTGGTTTATGTATAGTAGATATATTCTTTCTATACATGCATGCTTAAACTTCTTATACAAACTTATTTTGACTTTCCTATTCATGTAGTGAAAAAGTCAAGTTTGATAAAATACAAGTTTTGGTTTTTGGTAAAAATGTTAATACACAAAAATAGTTTCATATGCTTGATATTTGAGTTAAAATATTTATCACAAGTTTATATATCAATGCAAAATGATAAAACTATTTTTGGGTATTTCTTACAAGACTTAAAAGAATTTTTAGAAATATTTTTAACAAGTGTTTCTGACCCAGAACTGTGCTGACAGACCAAGACGGTCGACCGGGCGGTCGACCGACGTGCACAGACTTGTGCACGTCTGCTGGCACAGTGGGCCGGTCGGCCGGGCGGCCGACCGGATCAGAGAGCCTTGCTCTCTGTATCTGGGCGGTCGGCCGAGCGGCCGACCGGATCAGAGAGTCTGCTCTCTGTATCTAGGCGGTCGGCCGTGCGGTCGACCGGGTTGCCCCAACGGTTACATTTCTGACCTTTGGCGGTCGGCCGGCCGGCCGACCGCTAGGCCTGTCAGGCTGCCAGATCAGCCTAATGGCTAGTTTCTATTTTGGCCTATATATACCCCATTTCTTGGGGGTTTTAACTAAGATTTTTAAGAGCAAAAAATTTCTATATTCTCTGGTGTTTAAAATAAGTTTTCAAAAGGTTTTAGAGCTTCAAAAGATCAATCTTATTTGTTTTAGAGTTTTTGGAAAAATCAAAGAAAAGAAAATAGAAAATTGGGAAATTTGTTTGGTTCTTCATTTCTATCTTTTACAAGAGTTTTCCCAAGTATTTTTCTTTGAGTTTTGTTTTCCAAACTCTAGTTTTTCCACACTTGAGCTATCCTCTATCCTAATCTATTTAGGATCATTTCTTTGTGGGAAAAGAGATTGTTTGAGGTTGTTGAGCCTCCAAGTTGTAAACACCCTTGCTCTTGTTGTATCCCTCTTTGGTAGAGGTTGATCGGGTGATTGGTTTGCTCCCTCTTTGGTAGAGGTTGAGGCTTGTGGTTTGCTCCCTCTAGTGAGAGGTGGAGTTTGGTTTGTAAACCCTCTTCGGTAGAGGTGTTGGTTGTTGTATTGGCTACGGGCCTACCCCTCGGTTGTGAGGCAGTGTTTGAGAGAGGAGTTCGGTACTCCTATTGTTGTAACAAATTCCTCCTCGGTGGAGGTTCCCTCGGTGGGAGATAGTGGATTGGAAATCCTTCACGGTGGTGAAGGCGGGGATGTAGAGTTAGGGGCTCGAACCTCGAAATATATCTTGTTGTTAGCGTTTGATCCATTGTCTCTCTAAACCTCTCTTTCTATTTGTGTTGTGCATAGCATCATTCTTATTGTCATTCATATCATTCATATTTGTATTATGCCTTGCATTGTTTCATATTGCCATATCTATTATATGCTTGTGTGTGTGCCTCACTTATACTTAACCACAAGAGCTTAATATAGCACCTCAACCCATATCTAGGGGAATCAAGAGGAGTTAGTCCAGAGCCCTTCACGGGGAATTCGGCTACACTTGTGTGTTGGATTAAGTGTTTGTGCAAATTTGTTTTAAGCTTCCGCATTTAGCGCATTTAGTTTCTAGATTAGCATTATCACCTATTCACCCCCCTCTAGGTGATTTACGATTGGTATCAGAGCCTACGCTCCTGATACTTAGGCTTAACATCCTAGGAGTGAGATCCTTATTTTGCTAGTCTACATTTGCATTTGCTTGTTTGCACACATATAGTTTGGACCCATGGACTTCATGACTCCACCTATGTTTGACCCTTCCAACATTCTTGTTTGGAAGACTAGGATGTCCATCTATTTACAAACCCTAGGACATAAGGTTTACCTTGCCATTACCAAGGAATCCTATCTTAGTGATAGCAAACATGTAGGGGCCAATGCACAAGCCCTTGAGGCCATTAGAAGCACGCTACCTAAAGATTATCTTATGCATGTTTCTAACCTTTATTCCGCCTTTGCAGTGTGGAACAAGTTGATAACAACCACCACCTCCGAGCTTCAAATGCCAATCCAACAAGAAGAGGAATCTAGTGGAGATGAATCCGAGCCACAACAATGCTATACGGTCCAAGGGAATGACTCCCTTGAGTTACACTCAGAAACCCACTTAGATTGTAATGAGTATGCTAGTTCTTCATGTGATGATTTTGATGCCCATGCTTTGAATGAAGAACTTTCAATAGTTTGTGAAAAATTAATTGAAAAATATAAGGTTTTGAAAAAGAAAAGTTTAGGAATTGAAAAAGAAAATAAAAATTTGCATTCTAGACTTGACAAGGTTTTGCAAGAGAAGGTTGAGGTCTATAATGAAAGGGATTCATTGAGATCTCAACTAGACCTTGCTCTAAAGGAAAATAAATTTTTAAAATCTAAAATTGATTGCAATGATGTTTTAAAGAAAAATGAAAACTTGTCTTCAAAAATTGATTTTGTTTTAAAGGAGAATGTTGCTTTGAAAGATAAAATAATTTCTATTTCAAATGATTTAGATGTTTGTTTAAAGAAAAATGAGTTTTTGAAAAATAAGATTGATTCCCATGTTTGCCATGCTAGGGTAGTTTCACCTAGATCACCCATTGCATGTACCTCTTCTTTTAGGATTAATGATGATATTTGTTTGCTTAAGAAGAGTGTAGATTGTTTGGGCTCCACTTTGAGCCAATGTGTAGTGGGCCATACACGTTTGGAAACATTGTTTCGAAAGAAACAAGTTCCATCTATTTTGCATGCACACCCATCACGGCATACACATGCTCCTCACGGACACACCCATCACATGTATGCTCATGTGTACACTTGTACACATTATGGACGTAAGGGCCACCTTGCTAAATTTGCTTTGATAGATTACATAATGTAAATTTAGCAAATAACTTTGTTTGGGTTAGAGAAGGTACTAACCCCCATGGACTCAAAAGATTATGGGTACCAAAGACCACCCCTCTTGTATTTGATGTAGGAGTGGGCTCTCGCATGACGTGAAAGTATCGGTACCTTGGAGTGGATGCATTCCGAGCCTTATGGAAATCAATTGGATGCATCACTTTCAAGGGATGTTTGGTGGAGAGAACCACCATGTTTTGGAGATATGGAGAGTTGCCTCATAGGTTTTGGTAACGGTCTCTTACTCCTTATTTATGTTTACATGCTTTCATATTCATCGTTTATAGCATGTTTTATTATTTGTTGATTATTATGATAATGCCATGCTTATTAGATCCTTGACATGCATGTATAGCCCTTTTGAGACACTCATGTTAATATGGATTATTATTTTAGTGTTCTCACCATTTGTTTAGCTATCATGTTTATCATAGGTTTAATAACATGTGAATTTACATAATAATCATGTTTATGTTTTTCATGTTGATTTACATCTTGTTTTATGCCTAATGATTTGAATTACATGTTTAGATGTTAGTTTTCATTAAGACTAGGTATATATTTGTACACATAGTGGGACACAAATAAATCTATATATGTTTGTGCTTGAATGCTTATTTGTTCCCATTAGATGTGCTAGTATAGTCTAGTTTTGATGATCCATACATTTTAAACTTGTATTCCCATTTTGGTTTTGTGTTTTCATTTTATGTATATGTCTATTTTGCCAAACTTTAAGATATATATGTATACCCCTTGAGTCATTTGCCTTTCATGCAAATCTATACATATGGACTCAATTGTGTTTAGGGATATGTATGTATACTTTTTGTGTTGACAAATCATACATATACCTTGAAATGAAATTTGTTTTTAATGAAAATTTAGTTTTTCATGTTTCCATGTGCTTATGTTTAACTTCATGTATATGTCCATTTTATCCAAATTATTGTTATACATATACATCCTTTTTGAGCCACATGCCTTCATGCATATATCTTTGTGGACTCGTTGTGTTTTGGATATGTATGTATACTTTAATTTGTATAGGACATACATATACCTTGAAGATTAAATAAGTTTTGATGATTTTCATGTTTCCATGCTTCAAGGAATTTATTGAGCTTATTGTCTATCTTTCATGATTATGATCTTCACATCTTATTTGTACACTCATATTTATTGTTTACTCATGTGTTTGTTTTCATGAGTCATATTTATGCTTATTGATTATGAGTGTTGACTATTTTGTGAATTTCATGTTTATGAAAAATAATTTTGTTTTATTCCTTGCTTGAAGGATTTCGTACTAGTTTACAAATTTTTCATATAACTAGTTGCGATATTCTTCATTTTGGTAGAGTTTTTCAAACATCAATTTTCAAACCTATTTTTGAAAACCCCTACCATCTATGGGTGGTTGGATGGGAGATCATGCTCATGTATGCCTTATATTGAAAATCATTTTAAACTTGAACATGATTGGGTGGTAGTTATATGATGTATACACTTGATCTTATTGTTGTTTAAATTAGTATCATTGAATTCTTTCAATTGGTATCAATTTTGACCTTTCTTGTATACTCATATATGTTTGTATGTATGTATGCTTTCAAGTCCAAGAATATCAATTTCTATTGGTATCTATTTTTCATACATATATATGTTTTGTTTATGCTAAAGCTTGAGGTTTAACTTTGTTTCAATTGATTCAATTTTCAATTGGTATCTTATTTCAAGCTTATGCATGTGTTTTGTTAGTATTTCATAAAGGGGGAGAAAATTCGATTTTCATATTTACAATTGGTATTTGTATTTCCACTCCCTTACTTTATGATAGAAAATAAAAATTTTAAATTGATATCATATACTAAAAAAGTAAAATACTCTCTTTTGATATCAAGATGTTTATTTGAATGTTTTAAATTTGGTATCTCAAAATTTTGTTTAAAGAAAATATTACAAAAGTTTTGATTTGTATTGTCTATATGCAAGGAGAGCTTAACATCTCTTCTACATATAGATTCATGATGAGTGTATCTTGTATTGAAGAGCTTGACAATCTCTTCTTTATGTGGTACACGTGTGTAGGGGGAGCTTCACATCTTCTCTTATGCATTGCATAGTGTACGTTATGTGAATTAGGGATTGTCATCCCTCCTTCATGTAATGTATTTATGTAGGGAAGCTTCACATCTTCCTCTTCATGAATGTATATCGCATATACCATTTGTTGATTGATTTATGTTTACTTTCAATTGATATCAAGATGCTACTTTGACATATTTTCAATTGATATCTTAATTGATTGTCACCCCTATTTGGTTTTATTTTTGTTTTAGACAAAAAGGGGGAGAACATTGTTTTTATTTAACCCTTTTATTGATTCATTGTTTCGAACAAAAAGGGAGAGAAAAATTTATTGATTTGGTTTTGCTTTACCCCTTATTGATTGTTTCTTTATATTAAAAAGGGTGAGAAGATTTTGTTTTGTTTTGGTTTTTACCCCTTTGTTGATGATTGACAAAAAGGGGGTGAAAGATTTTGAGTTTTATATATGCATATTTATGTTTTGCATATATTAAGTTTAATTTAGTTGGTATCTAGAGCATGTTTTGTTTTTTGAACATTTCATTGGTATCTAGAACCTTTTATTGTTTATACATATCTATGCATGTTTCATGTTTAATATTCATTGCATAATTATTGTTTATTTGTTTATGCATGAGTTAAGGGGGAGCTTCTTTGAAGCTTAACTTTAATCCATGCATATATAACTCCATGAGTTTTGTCATCATCAAAAAGGGGGAGATTATTAGCCCGGAGGCCTTCCTCTCTAGTTGATGATGATTAACTCATGTAGTTATGTTTGCTAATAATCTTGTGATTTTAGTTTCAGATCATTGATCAAGATATTAGTTGGTGATTGCTTCAAAAGAGGAGTTTGGAAGCCTTCGCTTGGTGATTCCAGGGCCCGAGCATCAAGATCATTCATAGCCTAGCTCGTGGATCACGGTTTGGACCGAGTCGACTTGAAGATGAAGATCGTCAAGAAGACTTAGGTATCATAGAGTTTAGTGTGTTTTAGATCCATTTGTAAAGATAAGAACAGTTGATATGCTCAAGTGCACAATACACACGTTTTATGTTTGGATATTGATTTTTCGGTTTTTAGTTTAACCAATATTTGTTTTCATGAATAGTTGATCAAAACAAGTTTAATTGGTTTATGTATAGTAGATATATTCTTTCTATACATGCATGCTTAAACTTCTTATACAAACTTATTTTGACTTTCCTATTCATGTAGTGAAAAAGTCAAGTTTGATAAAATACAAGTTTTGATTTTTGGTAAAAATGTTAAGACACAAAAATAGTTTCATATGCTTGATATTTGAGTTAAAATGTTTATCACAAGTTTATATATCAATGCAAAATGATAAAACTATTTTTGGGTATTTCTTACAAGACTTAAAAGAATTTTTAGAAATATTTTTAACAAGTGTTTCTGACCCAGAACTGTGCTGACAGACCAAGACGGTCGACCGGGCGGTCGACCGACGTGCACAGACTTGTGCACGTCTGCTGGCACAGTGGGCCGGTCGGCGGGCGGCCGACCGGATCAGAGAGCCTTGCTCTCTGTATCTGGGCGGTCGACCGAGCGGCCGACCGGATCAGAGAGTCTGCTCTCTGTATCTGGGCGGCGGCCGTGTGCGTGCGGCGACCGGGTTGCCCCAACGGTCACTTTTCTGACCGTTGGCGGTCGGCCGGCCGGCTGACCGCTAGGCCTGTAAGGCTGCCAGATCAGGCTAGTTTCTGTTTTGGCCTATATATACCCCATTTCTTGGGGTTTTAACTAAGATTTTTAAGAGCAAAAAATTTTTATATTCTCTGGTGTTTAAAACAAGTTTTCAAAAGGTTTTAGAGCTTCAAAAGATCAATCTTATTTGTTTTAGAGTTTTTGGAAAAATCAAAGAAAATTGAAAATTGGGAGATTGTTTTGGTTCTTCATTTCTATCTTTTACAGGAGTTTTACCAAGTATTTTTCTTTGAGTTTGTTTTCCAAACTCTAGTTTTTTCACACTTGAGCTATCCTCTATCCTAATCTATTTAGGATCATTTCTTTGTGGGAAAAGAGATTGTTTGAGGTTGTTGAGCCTCCAAGTTGTAAACACCCTTGCTCTTGTTGTATCCCTCTTTGGTAGAGGTTGATCGGGTGATTGGTTTGCTCCCTCTTGGTAGAGGTTGAGGCTTGTGGTTTGCTCCCTCTAGTGAGAGGTGGAGTTTGGTTTGTAAACCCTCTTCGGTAGAGGTGTTGGTTGTTGTGTTGGCTACGGGCCTACCCCTCGGTTGTGAGGCGGTGTTTGAGAGAGGAGTTCGGTACTCCTATTGTTGTAACAAATTCCTCCTCGGTGGAGGTTCCCTCGGTGGGAGATAGTGGATTGGAAATCCTTCACGGTGTGAAGGAGGGGGGATGTAGAGCTAGGGGCTCGAACCTCGAAATATATCTTGTTGTTAGCGTTTGATCCATTGTCTCTCTAACCCTCTTTTTCTATTTGTGTTGTGCATAGCATCATTCTTATTGTCATTCATATCATTCATATTTGTATTGTGCCTTGCATTGTTTCATATTGCCATATCTATTATATGCTTGTGTGTGTGCCTCACTTATACTTAACCACAAGAGCTTCATATAGCACCTCAACCCATATCTAGGGGAATCAAGAGGAGTTAGTCCAAAGCCCTTCACGGGGAATTCGGCTACACTGTGTTGTATTAAGTGTTTGTGCAAATTTATTTTAAGCTTCCGCATTTAGCGCATTTAGTTTCTAGATTAGCATTATCACCTATTCACCCCCCTCTAGGTGATTTACAGAGAGTTCTAACTTTAACTTACCTACAAGTATTAACTTTCTTATATTTCATACTTAATGGGTTTTGATGATCTATGGGTTGTATAATTTACTTGTTGTTGTAAGTTAGAGATATTCCTTTTAATTTTACCGATACCATTAGTGCACTTGTTTCTTCCCTTATTATCGCCTTCTATTGGATCTTGATAAGGGAATGTTCAAGTCTTTGTCGTGTTAAGCTAAGTTATAGGAAGAACTTTCACTCGATTTTCACGTGAATAGTTCCTATGCATAAGGGTTATGCTTGCCTATGATCCATCGTGAGGCTACATCTTCAAGAAGTTAGGGATTAGTGGGAGCACTTAGTAGAAAGTTAGCCATGCGTTTTTACCATCTAGAAAAATCACTTTTACAAACCACCACATTATTCTAAAACAATTTTGAAACTAATTTGTTTTCATCTTCAAATTCTTTATTTGAAACAAAGAACTTCTCTTTTCTTGAACAAAGAAGCCGCATCAAGCTTTTATCGCTCTCCCTCCTTATGGATACGACCCGTATAGCTACTTTGCTACTACGAAAGAATCGCAAAAGCAGTAATATCGACCCACACTCCTTTACATATATTTGTGCATGCATTTTGCTGATCACATACCTAGTGTCATGTGGGTGAACATGAGAAGCATGTGTAGTCCATGAATGGTGTGCATGAATATGAGGTGCATGTTTCTTGCGAAACATGGATTCTAATTTCTTGTGATCCATAGCACATTGGCTCAAAGTGGAGCCCAAACAATCTACACTTTTCTTTAACACACATATATCATTTTAATACTTGAAGACAAAGTGAAGCATGGAACATGTTTGTTAATAGAAGATGAATCTATAGTAGTATAACAAATATGGGAAGACAAATCATTTTTCAAAGATTTATTTTCATTTGAAACTAATCCAAATTCTTTGAAATTAAAGCAATTTTATTTTTCAAAGTTTCATCTCTTTTAAAATAAAATCAAGTTTGAAGATAGAACCTCATTTTCCCTCAAAACATCATCACAATCATTTTTGTTCTTTAAGATTTTGTTTTCATTAAGGGCAAGGTTAAGTTGAGATTTCAAGGAGTCTCTTCACTTGAAATCTCAACCCTCTCTTGCAAAATCAAATCAAGTTTAGAAGATAAATTTATTTTCTTCTTTTAATGTAAAACTTTTCTATTTCAAAACTTTGTACTTTGCTAGCAAGTTTTCACAAACAATAGATAGTTCTTCATTTAAAGCATCGGCATCCATAATGTCATTACTTGAAGAACTAGCACAATCATCTAGTTAAGTTTCTGAATGTATCTCAAGGGAGTCATTCCCTTGGACCATGTAGCAAGCTTGTTCGGATTCTTGTCCATTTGATTCCTTCTTCACATATTTTGGCGTTTGAAGCTTGGAGATGTCAAAGTATTTCACACTGCAAAAGAGGAATCACAATGAGAAACCATAGAAAGATAATCTTTGTTAAGAGTGCGTCTAAGTGCCTCTAAGGCTTGTGCATTGGCTTCTATATGCTTGTTATTATCAAGATAAGATTTCTTGGTAATAGCAAGGTAAACATGCATTCCTAGGGTTTTTAAAAGACACCCATTCTAAGTTTTCATATGTCGATGTTGGAATCATCAAAAATAGGAGGGGTCATGAAATCCATGAGTGTATAAACTATATGTGTGCAAATATAAATATAGATTAGCTAACCAAGATCTCACTCCTAGGTAGTTAAACCTAATATCAGGAGCGTAGATCTGATACCAATTGAAAAATACACCTAGAGGGGGGTGAATAGGTGTATGGCTAATCTAATGACAAATGATGGGGAATTAAAAACTAATTACAACACACTAAGCCTAACCAAAGAGTGTAGCTGAATTCCCGGTGATGGACTCTGGACTATCTCCTCTGAATTCCTCTATATAAAGTTGAGGTGCTATATGAAGCTCTCTTGGTTCAACACTAGTATGTGCACACAGACAATATCAAGTATAAATGATATGAACAATATGAATCAATGCAAGATATAATAGAGAGAGAGTTAAGAGATAGTGAATCAATCGCAAACACCGAGATATGTTTCGAGGTTCGAGCCACTGCTCCATGTCCCCGCCTTCACACAGAAGGATTCACTATACGTCCACACAGGACCTCCCACACAGGGAACCTCCACTGAGGATTTGGCAAATACAAACTAGGAGTATACAACTCCTCTCCAACAACACCACCTCTACACAAGAGGCAAGGCACAACAACTATCACCTCACACAAGAGGGATAAGACACTAAACCAAACAACAATCACCTCTACACTTAGAGGGACAAGACATAAAACCAAACCAACCACAATCACCTCTTCACAAGAGGATAACTACAAACCCAAATCACAATCTCAATTACCTCTACACAAGAGGGATGAACACAACTCAAAGCACAACCTCCTCTACACTTAGAGGGATAATCACAAACCCAAGGCAAAGAAAGGATTACAACTTGGTAATCTCAAAGACCACAAACAATCTTGGTGATCACAATAGACCACAAACTAATTTTTCTCACAAAAACAAGATCCTCTAGATAGGATAGCGATGATAGCTCAAGTGTGAGAAAACAAAGTGTTTGGAATGAAAATAACAAAGAAAAACACTTGGGAAAAATCACAATATAGATGTTTTAATAAAGATCAAAAACCAATTCCCAAATACTCTCTTTTTCTTTGATTTTTCCAACACTTTAAAACAAATAAAAGATAAATCTTTTTGCCCAAAAAAACTTTTTAAAACTTGTTGCTAAAACACTTGTAGAGATGGAAATTTTGCTCTCTAAAAATTTGAAGAAATCAGCCCAAGAGGGGGGCTATTTATAAGCCCTCAAATAAACTAGCCGTTGGCATCTGGAATACCCAGATTGCCCTTCCGGTCGACCGCCCGGTCGATCGGCCAACAGTCATTTTTCTGACCGTTGAGCCTCCGGTCGATCGCCCGATACCGAGAGAGGGGTGCTTTTAGTCGGTCGACCGTGCGGTCGACCCGGCCGTTTAGGCTGGCCATGTGCACGTTTGCGTGCATATCGGTCGACCGGTCCGGTCGACCGACTCCTGGTCCGGTCGACGTCCGGTCGACCGCCAGCTGAGTCTGGCTGAAGTTCTGGGACTTGAAACTTAGGTTATTTAATACCAATTAAATCCATAAAATCACATAAATTTCACAAAAATAAGTTCTTGTAAGATCTTTGAATAACAAATATGTGTGACAAAAATTCAACACTTATTACAAACAATTTGAACCATTTTTGTGATATTGAAATTTGGCCTTAAAAAAAAACCATATTTTTCAAAAACCAAACTTTGAAATGAAAACCGTTTTCTCCAAAACTCATATGGATACAAAAATAAGATATTTAAACTATATTTGAAGCATAGAGTGTATGGATAGAATCCAATACACATATAAGATATATATTTATATTTTTTATATGAAATCAAAAACCGGTTAAACCGAAAACCAAACATATTGAAACTTGTGTGTGAACTTGAGCATATCAATACTATCTACCTTTACACAAGATCTAAACATAAACTAAATACAAACTGAAGTCTTCTTGTCGATCCTCATCCTCAAGACGACCTGATCCAAACACGATCCAACGAGCTAGACTCCAACCGAGTGCTAGATGCGATCTTGACGCGCGAGCTCTTGAATCTACAAGTGATTGCTCTAAAAACTTCTTTGTTGAAGCTAAACACCTACTAAGATCTTGATCAATAAATGAAACTATATAAACACAAGCATTAGTAAACTATAACTAACATGAGTTAATCATCATCAAAACTAGAGTGATGGGCCTTTGGGCCAACAAGAATAGCGATATCATGTGTTAGAAATTTATATGTCATATTGCAGTGACTTTATCCCTTTATAGTTGATTGATATAGCTTGCTCCAGTTACTTTAGAATTAGCGTGTATACGTGGGGTATTTTTCTTACGTATATACATCGCTAACTCTCATCGTGTCTCCACTCTAGCGTATTTTGGGAAGTGGGGCGTGACAATAAATCTGATCTCGTTGCAACCCCTTCTCGATATGCGCTAGAAAAGCTTCCGCTAATGGGTTCCCCCGTGAGACTGCTACAACCAACTCAGCTCTGTCAGGAATTCTCAAATAAATATTCTTAGCAAAGCAGTCGATGCTCACATGGTAGGATGATAACTAATCCATACCAAGGATTACATCAAACTCAAACATGCGAAGGATGATAAGGTCAACCTTAAATTGTACATCATCTAGCCTGACTACATAATCCCCAAATTTTAGTAGGAAGAAATCACCTAAACATCTCGCTACTGATAAAGGATTGTCCAGGAATTCAAACATAAGGTTTAGTCTACGCATGAAAGACTGAGAAATAAAAGAATGTGAAGCTCCTGAGTTAAATAATATCTTGGCTGAAATGGAATTCACAAAAAAATACCTTCCACCACTGCGCCACTCGCTCTGTGGTCCCTCGGAACAATAACAAAGATTTGCCTCCGAGACGATTCCTACTGAACTGACTGAGCAGACGAAATTGGCTTAGGCTCAAGATCCTGTCGTAACTCGTATAGTGCATGCATCTGACCCTCTAATCGCGATCGTGGTATGGTGCCTAAATTCATGGCTGCTGTGATTGTAGCGGTGTCTGACATTGCGGGTATTGCTGATACTGATATTGCTGAGGATATTGTAGATGTGGGCGTTGTTGTGGGTATTATTGTCCCTTTGAGGTTGCCGATTTCCTTGAAATTGAGCCCCACTTTGGTTCCCATACTGATCTGGCCACGGCTCTGCCCGAAACTCTCTCCCCCTAATTTACCAATCCTCTACCTTTAGGTAAATGACACTCTTTCGCCATATGGCCCGACTGTCCACAAATAAATCACTGTCTTGCCTTTCCTTGCCCAACCAGCCTTCCTGGATAAGGTCCTTCTTGCCCTAGTAGAGCTAAGGGTCTTTTCCCCTTTCCTTTCTCTTCCGCCTGTGAGGCAGGTTTAGAAGTCAATTCTCTGCTCTTCTGGGTGGTTGCACTCTCTAATTCTAGTGACCTTGCTGAGTCTACAACTTCTGCCAGAGTGTGAAGTCTCTGAGAAACCACAAATCTCTTCAGCTATGGTTGGAGTCCTCTCTTAAATATCTGTGCCTTTCACTCCTCTGTATGAAATGTATCATCGGTGAAATGAGACAAGCTAATAAACTTGTCCTCACACCGATATAGATATGTCTCCCTACTCCAGTGCAAAGAAACTCGGCTTCATTTTTGGCCCTCACTGCTAAAGAGATGTAATGAAGGTCAATCCATCGGACAAACTCCTCCCAGGTGGTGATAAGACGTTCCTCCTTTGTGAATTGTGTCTTATACCACTTGTTGGTATTACCTGTTGGCTCAAAGGCCATTAGCCCTAAGTTTTGATAATTACAAACCATATGTAGTTAGGTATTAACAAAGTTGTTTAAATAAAGTTTCAGGTAAAAACATAGGTTGATTGACGGCTTCTACAAATGACTCACATTTGGAAGCCGCGAGGATTTAGATCCCAGAGCCTAGCACACTAGAAGAGCTCAAGGATCAATCAAACAAGTTGAGAAGACTATAGAAGATTTGCATCTTTGCATTTTTCTTTTTAGTTAGGATTTATAGTCTATTTGTCAAAACCGAGATGATAGAGGTTGATAATATTGGGATTGCCACACACACACACACATTTGATATTGCTTCATGCTTTCAAACAAAATTTTATTACAAAATTTCTTATCAAGTTTCAGAAAAACGAAGTTTGGAAAATTCGGTTTTGGAAAAAACAAGTTTTTGGAAAATGGTTTTTAAGTTTAGAAAAAGAATTTTTATCAAAATATAGTTCAAATTATTTTGGTGTTGATCTATGATCATACTATGATCTTTCTTAGCCATAGAACTCTATTTTGTATCTACCCGTCTAAAGAAATTTTATCGAAAAATTTTAGATTTCAAAAAGTTTTCAAAAACCTGACTTTTGGCCTAGTCCGGAACGGTCGACCGCTGGCAGAGCAGAACTGCTCTGTCGGTCGACCGGGCGGTCGACCGACATGCACCAATGTGCATTGTGCACATCGGTCGACTGTCCCGGTCCACCGGCAGAAGAGCAGAGCTCTCTATTTGTTCCGGTCGACCGGTCTGGTCGACCGACAGAGAGTGGTCACTCTCTGTTTGGGACTTCGGTCGACCGGCCCGGTCGACCGCTTTCCCAACGGTCGGAAATCCGACCGTTGGCAGTCGACCGGCCCGGTCGACCGACAGCAGTCAGAGTCTGCTGACAGATTCCAACGACTATTTTTTGGTTGTCTTTTGTTGGGGTTTCTCCCAATGAATATTTTGGCTTGTTTAACCTGTTTTTATCCCCTATAAATAATGGGAGTGTTATACAACTAAAAAATAACATTTACAAGAGTAAAATCAAAATTTCTCAAAGTTTAGCCTTTTAACAAAAAGAATTTTCTTGAGCCAAATTTTCAATCCTTTGTGTTTTAGCTTGAATCCTTCTCTTCTACTTCTCTACTTGTTTTAGCACCACACAATCCCTAAAGTTTCATCTCCTCATCTTGGTTATAGGATTGTGCAAGTGAGCTTTGTTTGTGGTCAAGTGTTGATTACCGTTTCTTCATATTGAGAAGTTGTAGAGGTTGCGGGCTCAAGCGAGCTAGTGAGCTTAAGTCGGTGTTGCGGCACCGTGAGAGAGGACAAATGTGTCCGAAGAGTTTTAGAACTTGTATTGATGATCCGGTGGGATCAAGCATAGTGGAAATCCTTCATCGTGTTGAAGGCGGGGACGTAGAGCAGTGGCTCGAATCTCGAAACATATTCTCGTGTTTGCGATTGTCAACTTATCTCTAAACTCTCTCTCTCCCTTACTTGCACTATTATTTGTTTACTTCCTTGCAAGTTTTAATATTGTTGTTGTTTATTGTTAATTAGTTTTAATCTGCATTATTTGCCACTTAGTATAGCCATCACCTATTCACTCCCCTCTAGGTGATTTCAATTGGTATAAGAGCCTAACCCTAGCATTTGGTTTAACCACCTTAGGGAGATTCTCATTATTGGCTATATCTATTTGTTGCATTTATTACTTGTTGTGCATTATACTTGTATTCATGGCATCAGTTGACTTTTCTAGCATCAAGTCCCCACCTAAATTTGATGGTTTGAACTTCCCCATTTGGAAGGTCAAAATGAACCTATTCCTAAAATCCCTAGGAGTTAGAGTTGCCAAGTCCATCACCAAAGAATTTATTGAACCTCTCACTGATGAGAGAACATGGTCCGAAGAAACCTCTAAGGACTATGAGGCCAATGCTAGAGCCCAATATGCACTCACTTAAGCATTAAATGAAGATGATCTTTCCCGCATCATAAAGTGCAAATCTGCTTATGAAGTTTGGAATGTGCTTATTGTTACTCATGAGGGGACGTCGCAAGTCAAGAGATCTAAAATTGACTTGCTCCGTTCTCAATATGAGAATTTCTATATGCTTGATAATGAAGGAATAGATGATATGCTCACTCATTTTACCAAGATTACTAACGCCTTATCTTCTTTAGGTGACAACATCGATAATGACCAAAAGATCCGGAAGGTCATTAGAGCTCTTCTCAAGTCTTGGAAAGTCAAGGTAACCACCCTCAAAGAGCTAAATGATAGGGAGGAGATGGATTTCTCCGGCTTCATCGGCAATCTCAAAACTCATGAGATGGAGATGAAGGTAAGAGAAGAAAGGGAGGCACCAAAGAAGAAAGCTCTTGCTTTCAAGGCGGCTCCATCCTCCTATGATGAAGAGGATTCATCAGAAGACTACGATGAAGACTTTGCCATGCTCATAAGGAAGGTAGGCAAAATGTTCTATAAGAAAGGTAGATAAAGTAACTTCCGAAGAGGAAGACCTCAAGGATGATTTGAAAAGAAGAGAGAGGAACGGGTCCATGTTTTCATTGCAAGAAGACGGGACACCTAATTGCCGATTGCCCCTCTCTACAAGCTACTACCTCCAAGAACGGGCAAAAGAAGAAAAAGGCGATGGTGGCCACGTGGGATGACGCGGAGTCAGAATCCGAAGAGGAGATCGACGCCACTCACATGTGCTTCATGGCACATGGCGATGATGCTTCCAAGGTATGTCTAGAAAACTCTTTAGATGATGAAGACTTAACCATGGATGAACTTGCTCATTTTTTTGAAGAATTACAAAGTAGGTATGAAATATCACTTGCTCAAAATAAAAAATTGAAAAAAGAAAATGATTCCCTAAAGAATAAATTTGAGCTTGTTTTAAAAGAGAAAAATGAATTATCAAATTCTTTTGAGAAAATGAAAAAGAATTTTGAAAAATACAAAAACTCTTCTAAAGGAAAAAGCTCTATATCTACTTGCAATAAAAATGAATTTTTAGATATCCAAAAACGTAATAAAGTTTTGGATGCAACTTTAAAGAAATGTACTTTGACATGACTAAATTTGCATCTATGTTTCCTAAAGGAAAATCCCAAGGGAAACATACTCATGATTATGCATCTAACACACACAAACATGCACACACGCACAAGCATGCATTTATGTATGATAAAATTTATATATGTGCACATTATGGCCGCAAAGGCCATTTAGCTAAATTTTGTTATGCTAAGCTAAACTTGTCAAATAAAATGTTTGGGTTTAATAAAACACTAACCATATAGGACCCAAAAGATTTGGGTACCAAAAGACACCCCGAATTTAATTGATTCAGATGAGTCCTCCTCCAAAACTTAGGGGGAGATGGTGCCGGGTGGTGGATGCATCAAGGCTCAATGTACACATCGTCGCTTGCATCGCTATCAAAGAGGCACCCATTTTTGGAGATTACCTATGGTTTGGTAACTTCTCCACCTAATATTTCTTTTAATATATATAGGATTTGCTAGTTGCATCTTTGTGATAATATGCCTACATGTGTAAACTTGCATATCAATATTTTTATTTGATTGGATTGTGTATTCAATTTGTTTAGATTTCTATCACTTGCCATGTTTTTGTTTGTCCATAAATCAAGATTTTGTTAACTTAATGTTTTATATGAATATTGTCAAAATAAAAATTTATTTAACCAAATTAAGCAAATAAATAGAGATGGTAATTGCGCGCCTCAACTCTTATCTAGAGGAATTTCGAGGAGAAGTTCAGAACCTTTAACGGGGTATTCGACTTCAACATCTCATGTTTATCGCTTAATTATCAAATAAAAATATATTGTTAATAAAATAAATGAAAATAAAAAAAAACCTTCTACTGAGTTTTCATGCCAATAAGTTTTCAATGTTATTCTTATATAATATATTCTCTATTTAAAAAAAAAATTTAAACTCAAAATTTCAACACAGTTTTTAACTGGTTTCAGCTGTTCCGGTCGACCGGCCCGGTCGATCGATCTGGCCTGGCATAAGGTGCGGTCGACCGGCGCGATCGACCGTTATAGCCTAGAACAGAAATTAGTCTTCTGCCCATAGACGATCGACCGACGCGGTCGATCGACTGAAACCGAGTTTGCTCTCGGTTTCCACCGGTCGACCGGCAGTCGGGTAAACTGTTAATTTACCCAACTCTTTATAAAGCCCTAACCCCCAAATTCTTTCCCCTCTTCATCTTCCACCGCCTCCAACACTCCTATTCCTCTATTCTCTCAACCCTAAACCCATTCCAATCCATCTCTACCTCTCCCAATCTCAAATTTCTTCCACAAAAAAAATTTGGGAAATTGGTTTTAGGCTCCAGATCTACTCTCTCTTTGGTATTTCTCTAGTTTTTCAAGGTATAATCTCATATTCTCTAAATCTCTTATTTTTCCTTGAAATTTCTAAGTTTTTTTGTTTAGATCTTGCTATATTTCGTGCCTATCTTGTTAATCTATCATCATGTCTAAAGAACCCATTCTGAAAAGGGGAAAACCCCCCAATCTTCATCCTCCCTTTTGTATCTCAAAATGCTTCCTATAGGCATGTCATAATCTCCACTAAAAATGTGAATTCTGGTAGAACTGTGGTGCTTAGTGATTTTGAGCACCTTAATCTTACATCTATCCTAGCATCTAGCTCCTTAGAAAATTATGTCACTATTAAAGAACCTGTCTATCCTGCTTTGGCGCAATATTTCTATTCAAAACTCACATTTAAACATAATCATATCAAATCCAGAGTCTTGGGCAAAGATATAGATATCTCACTTCAACAATTTGCACGTCACCTATACCTCTCCTGTGAGGGGGTAGACATTTATAACTTCGATCTGCATGATTTGAGTATCCTGACGGTGAGTCTGCCCACACCGCATCCACACTGCTTCATGATGATGATAACCCTGGTTTAGTTAAGAACGAGGAGGTGAAGTACTACACTCTCACCGCCCAGGTCCTGACCAAAATCGTATTCTATAACCTCCTGCCAAAATCAGGAGAATATAGTCACGCTAGGGGTTC
Organism: Agave tequilana; assembly: GCA_038442645.1. Classification (NCBI taxonomy): domain Eukaryota; kingdom Viridiplantae; phylum Streptophyta; class Magnoliopsida; order Asparagales; family Asparagaceae; genus Agave; species Agave tequilana. The sequence goes on along the minus strand of JAVJIF010019159.1, from coordinate 4,981 downwards.
TGCTCCTCTTGTCATCTATTGCCTTCTGAAAGGCATTAGAATCAATATACCTAAACTCATCATCAATTACATGACTTCTGATCATCTCCTTGTCTCAAACCAGCACTTGCCCTTTGGGATGCTCATCACACGTCTTTTGTGGCAGCTAAATTTTAATCTTTCCTCTGAACGGTCAATTGAACCGTCAGTAGACATCAACAACACCCTCCTCAAGAGGATACGTCCTAGGGAGCATCATCCAGCTCCTCAGCCGCAGCCTTTCTTTCCTAATGTTCCTGGATCATCCTCTGGCTCTTCTGTTCTTTTGACCCCTATTTGGCCTTATCTACTCAGCTTCGGGAGCACCACCAGTAGCTTTCTACTGAGATGTCCACGCATCATCAGTAGATTTTAGCTGAGATGACCGAGCATCACCAGTAACTTTCCGCTGAGATGACCGCACACTATCAGCGGATGGAGCAACGTTTGGACAATGATCTCAGCCATATCTGTGACTCCATGCGCTATATGCATGCCTGTCTCGGTGACATCTACACCAGGTTTGATTGGCTGGCTCCTCTTCCTAGTGAACGTGCTCAGCCACTTCCTGCTTCCGGCCCTCCGTTCGCCGCCTGGCCTCCTGCTTCTTTTGCTCCTCCTACTTCTGCTTCGCCACCTACATTCCCGGAGGACACAGATTTCGGGAGACATTGACCCTTTTGATGATGTCAAAAAGGGGAGAGATTTCTGGGTTATGTTATTTTGGACATGGTTATGTTATTTTGGACATGTGTTATGGACATGTGTTATGTGGTATGTTTTCTGGGTTGTTTAACTATGCAGTATTTGGATATTAGTTTGCTTTCTGTATGGACATATGTTATTTGTGGACATGTGTTATGTTTTTAGTTTTGAGGTGGGCATGAACCTCCTATTTTGTATGGACACCTTTTTTATATGGCAGTTATTTTTGTTATCTCCATGTGGAATATATATAAATGGTTGGTTGTCAATTGCTTATTGTTCTATATTTGTTCCAACCTTCTACCACTCACTTTGGAGGCTGGATGTATTTATGGATGGATGGAGGTAACCAGATATGCATACATTTTTAATTCTATATCTTTGGTATGCATGGATGGTTGGCATATATGTTTATTGACATATCATATACATGCCCTTGTTATGCATTTAGATTTTTTATACCAAGTTCTTTTATATGCATATGTTAAGGGGGATCTTCACTTGAAGTCTCGACCAAAATATTTGTAATAACTCCATATGTTTTGTCATCATCAAAAAGGGGGAGATTGTTGGCCCAAAGGCCATTAGCCCTAAGTTTTGATGATTACAAACCATATGTAGTTAGGTATTAACAAAGTTGTTTAAATAAAGTTTTAGGTAAAAATATTGGTTGATTGACGGCTCCTACACAAGACTCACATTTGAAAGCCGCGAGGATTTAGATCCAGAGCCTAGCACACTAGAAGAGCTTGATTAGTCTCTAATTTTGCATAATTTTCATCACATTCTCATATTTATTTCATGTAAAATTCTGCTAATAAACCTTGCTTGCTTGATCCTAGGTCCATAGTGTGCAAATGAAGAAGAAGACCTAAATCACCATTTAATTGGTGATTAAAAGCCTACCAAGTAGCCATTGACTTTAGATTGAAGATTTTGTCAGCCCAGGGCATCAAATCACAAATCCAGGAGCTCAGGTGGACAGAAGACAGACTGGGCGACGCACTGCCCAAAATTGGGCGCGCGCGCCGCCCTGCCTGGGCCGCGTTTTCGCGGCCCTTTGGGCGCGCGCGCCTGCGCTTTGGGCCACGTGCTTCCCACGTGGCCCCCTTTTCCCTGGTGCCTATAAATATCCCCTTGGGGTCTTCAGTTTGAGGAGATCCAGAGAATAGAGTTGTATTTTGTGTTTTGTTGCTAGGAATTGTAGTTGCTTTAGTTTGCTTCTTTCACTTTTAGTTTTAGCCATTAGAGTGAAAGACAGAGAGAGAGAGTGTGTAAGTGTTGTATTTGAAGGGTGACAAGATTGTTTGCCCAGAGGCCTTCCACTCTAGTTTTGATGATGATTAACTCATGTAGTTATGTTTACTAATAATCTTGTGATGTTTAGTTTCAGATCTTTAATCAAGATATTAGTTGGTGATTAGCTTCAACAATGAGTTTTGAAGCCTTTCACTTGGTGATTCAAGAGCCCGAGCATCAAGATCATATATAGCACTCGTTAGAGTCAAGCTCGGTGGATCACAGTGTGGATCGAGTCGACTTGAAGACGGAGTTCGTCAAGAAGACCTTGGTACTTAGTTTAGTTTGTTTTAGATCCATTTGTAAAGATTAGAATAGTGTGATATGCTCAAGTTCACAACACACACGTTTTATGTTTTGGATATTGGCTTTCGGTTTTTTGGTTAACCGATATTGGTTTTCATGAATAGTTAAGTATCAATTCAAGTTACATATGTTTATGTATATTAGATATGGTCTATATACATGCATGCTTCATTTCCTAGACAAACTTATTTTGATATGCCTATTCATGAGTTTTGGTGTTTTGGTATTTTAACAAAACACATTTTCGTAATTAAAATAAAAAACAATGATATATATATGTTTCATGTATATTGGACTTATGTCCATATGCAACATGCTTCAAAGTGTTTAAGTATCATGTTTTTGTATTTGGATAAGTTTTGGAGAAAACGAATTCTCTTTTGAAAAATCTAAGTTTGGAAAAATACAGGTTTTGGTTTTCGGTAATTTTCCATAACACAAAAATGGTTCAAAATGTTTGATATTTGTGTTGAATTTTTTAACACATGTTTGTATATCATATATAATGTTAGAAACTATTTTTGTGGAATTTTAGAAGTTTTATGGGAATTTTTAGAATTATAAAAACCAAGTTTTCAAGTTCTGAAATCCCTGTTCTGGCTTCTGCCGGTCGACCGGACCGGTCGACCGAGCTAGGAGTCGGTCGACCGAGTCGGTCGACCGACGTGCACAGAATGTGCACGCCTGTTTGGCTGGTGGGACGGTCGACCGACCTAGTCGACCGCAGAGAGCTTCTGCTCTCTAGAAATCCCCGGTCGACCGGGGCCGGTCGACCGCGTCTAACGGCTAGCTGCCAGTTCTGACTGCCGGTCGACCGAGCGGTCGACCGACAGCCGCCAGCAGCCCCAACTGCTACTTTCCTGATTTCTGATTTGATTGGGATTTTTGAGTCAGCTTTTTCTAAAATTTTGGAGGCTATTTCCTGACCTATTTACCTAGCCTATATGATGATTTTCTCATGGCAAATCCCTATAAATAGTGGGAATGGGTCCATTGTTAAATACAAGAAAAATACAAGAAAAAAAATCCCCATTACTTGTTTGTTTTTTTAAAGAAAAGAGAAGTTTTGTTTTGGAGAGATTTTTTAGATCCTTTTAAGTGTTTAAAGTGCAAGATTTCAGAAGCATTCTTGGTTCAAAAAGATCTATCCTTCTTTGTTTAAAGTGTTGGAAAATTCAAAGAAAAGAAGAGTATTTGGGAATTGGTTTTTGATCTCTATTTCTATATCTATCTCTTTATTTTCCCAAGTGTTTTTCTTAGTTGTTTTGATTTCCAAAAACACTTTATTTTCACTTGACCTATATCATTCTATCCTATTCTATAGGATCTTTTTGTGGGAAAAGAAATTGTTTGTGGTTGTTAGACCACCAAGTTGTATACCCTTCCATTTGTGATATCCCTCTTTGGTAGAGGTTGATTTGGGTTGTGGTTGACTCCCTCTTGGTAGAGGTTGAGGTTGTGGTTTACCCTCTTGGTGAGGTAGAGTTGGAGTTGGTGTTTGTATCCCTCTTGGTGAGGTGGATTTGGTTGTATTGGTAGAGTTTGATACTATGTCTTCGGTAGACCATTTGTATTGCCTCAGTGGAGGTTGTATTGGTTGAGAGAGGAGTTCGGTACTCCTAGGATTGGAAATCCTTCTCGGTGAAGGCGGGGACGTAGAGCTCGGTGCTCGAACCTCGAAACACATCTTGTTGTTTGCGTTTGATCGATTGACTCTCAACTCTCTCTCTCTCTTTATTTGTGCATTGCATCATTCATATTGTCATATCTTATATGCTTGTGTTGTACCTTGCATTGATTCATATTGCTTATCCTATATGCTTGGTTGTGTTTGCTTGTGTGCCTCACTTGTGCTTAACCACGAGAGCTTCATATAGCGCCTCAACTCTTATTCAGAGGAATCAAGAGGAGTTAGTCCAGAGCCCTTCACGGGGAATTCGGCTACACTTGTTAGTTGCACTAAGTGTTGTAGCAATTAGTTTTTAAATTTCCGCATTTAGTTCATTAGATTAGCGGTACACCTATTCACCCCCCTCTAGGTGTACTTTCAATTGGTATCAGAACCTACGCTCCTGATATTTGGTTAACCACCTAGGAGTGTGATCTTGGTTTACTAATCTATCATTTGCATTTTGAACGTATATTGTTTGCACACACTCATGGATTGCTTGTCACCTCCCATGTTTGATGTTTCCAACATTGACACATGGAAACTTAGGATGTCCAGGTATTTGAAAACCCTAGGCTTGCATGTTTTCCTTGCCGCTACCAAGAAATGCTATCTTGGTAACCGCAATCATATAGGGGCCAATGCACAAGCCCTTGAGGCTATTAGAAGCACGCTAAACAAAGAATATCTTATGCTTGTTTCTAACTTTGATTCCGCCTTTGCAGTGTGGAACAAGTTGACCACCTCCAAGCTTCAATTGCCAATTCAACTAGAGGAGAAATCTAGCGGAGAATCCGAGTCACAATGCTTCATGGTCCAAGGGAATGACTCCCTTGAGGTATATTTGGAATCTCAACTAGATTGTGATGATGCTAGTTCTTCTAGTAATGAGCATGTTGATCCTAACACTTTAAATGAAGAACTATCCATTGTATGTGAAAAATTATTAGAAAAATATAACCTTTTGAAAAAGAAGAGTTTGAA
>JAVJIF010019158.1:0-74494 GCA_038442645.1 Agave tequilana | reverse complement strand
GAGTTCTACATGATCAAGATGCCCCAAGAAGAGTTGATATGTTGGTGGTTTGTAATTATGAAGTAGCATGTAAAAGCCTTGACACAAACACACATTTCATTGTCCTGTTAGTCGACTTGCAGTCTATTATAGTCGACTATCCCATGTGTAGTCGACTAACCAGAACACCAAGTCGACTAAGTCCTGTGTCAAAACAGACCCAACTCTCTGTTTCTGCATTAGTCGACTTGACAGTCAATGTAGTCGACTAATAGCTTTTATAAGTCGACTAATCCCTTGCCCCTAGTCGACTAATCCCTGGTCCAGTCGACTTATTGTTAGTTGCAGTCGACTTGAATCAGTTATCCAGATAACTGTCACTCCACTTATCTGCCCTAGTCGACTTATAGCCAAACCTAGTCGACTAATAGAAGGAAAATTGTCTAGTCTAGTCGACTAACTCAAAAGGCAAGTCGACTATAGGCAGTTTTGACTGTTGGACAGTTTTCGTTATCTGGTCTTTTGTGCAACGAATTCCAACGTTTTCTATCATTTGAATTGCTCCTATACTACCCTAACTTACCCTAGTCTTCAGCTATATAAGGGTATTAGTCCAAAGGCCAAATAAGAATCCAAATCTTCAGTTTCCAAAGCCAAAATTCTGCAAAACCTGAAAATAATTTCCAACTTCTGTTCTTCACCAAAAGTCATTTCCATTATGAAGTTCTCTGAAGTTTCTCCTATACTAGACCTTGTCCACATTCAACACAATACCAAGGCTTATATGAAAAGTTGTAATACTCAAAGCAAGCATTGTACACGGGTGGCTTCTTGGTGTAGAGGCAGTTGTACAAGGTGAAGGTTATTCTCTTGTGGAAGAGAGGTGTTCTCTTGGATGTAGAGAAGGTGTACACATTTGCAAAGGGGATTGTCAAGTGGTGTGCATGGTTGTGATTTTGGGTGTACAAAATCAAGGATAAAGGAAAATCTCAAGCGGGTGGCTTGGGGACTGGATGTAGGTCACAAGGACCAAATCAGGATAAATCTCTCTTGTTTGCGTTTGTCAATTTTCTGAGATTTGTTTTTCTTTTTGCAAGTTATTTCTTTGCTTAACGTTAATCCTTCTGTTTTAGTTTGTGTTGACTGGGTATTTTTAGATCTATAATTGCCAACAGAGATAGTCCGCATTTGACATCATCTCGGGGACAACAGATCGCTCTCAGACTTATGAGTCTTAAGCGAAGCTAATCATTCTTGATTTTTCTAAAACTTATATAAATAAAGGTTCATTAGTACAAAATAACTTCATAAGTTCCATCATCATCAAACTGGGTTAAAGGCCTTAGACCAACATTCTCCCCCTTTTTTGATGTAGTTATTTTACACTAAATCGGTGGAGACTTTAAGTGAAGCTTCCCCTAAACATATGCATATATGAAGGATTATATTAAGTTCAATGCAATAGAAAAGTGTGCTTTTAGGATATGTATCAACTGAACTCAAAGATAGCAATCAAGCTATAAAGATATGAACAAATAGTGTATGTATGCGTGAATGGTTTTCCTTCAACCATCGAACCTCCCACACTACCAAGCAAAGGGATGATATGGATGTTCTTCATGTACAAAGAGTACATACATAAACATCACAATCATCACAAGGATAATAAAAGGTATAAAAGTGCATAACTAATCAAGAACCAAATGGACCAAATATTAAGTACTAATTCATCACCATACACAAAGTACCAAACACAAGACACTAATATCATGAAGTCACAAGTGTTAAATTATTATAAGTACTTAAAGAAAATACACAACCACCAAAGCTGTTTTAAATTAACTAAATGTCATAACAAACATCATAACATCATCCGTCCTCTTCTTCTTCTCTCCTTTTTTGTCAACATCAAAAAAGTGGGAACTAAAGCATCTTCCTCGTCAATGAAACTCGTGTCAGACGAAGTGAGGATCTAAAGGAGGATCAGCTGCCGGATGATATACTTCTGAAGGATCAGATGGAGTAATCTAAGGATCAATGGAGGACCCATAGCAGAGAGAGGCTAAGAATATACCATCAAGAATTGAATAGGTCAATCAATCCTGGAGAACCTAACATTATTGCATCTCTGAAGATATCGGTGGTGGAGACTGAACTGGTGGGTTTGAGCATGAGTACGAGTGTACGATAGGGGGAACAAATGCTCCCTGTGGTTGCAACCAAGCCACGGGCCACATCCTAGGAGCAAATATCTCCCTTACTTGTTTTCGTCCTTTATCCAAATTAGTTCTCGATTTGGTTTCTAGATTTGACGATATCACTGTTGATCTTCATCTAACCGAAATAGATTCATAAAAATTTGAATTTAACCAGTTTTATTTGGTGCAATCTCTCTGATTTGCTCTGATGCTTAGCTGAATATTTGCTCTAATCCTTGATTTTGATTAATCTGAATTTCAGTAGGCTTTTGGTGTTCGTTTATTCTTCCATCTCCTTTAGTAAAGGTCTGCATTAATTTAGAGAAAAATACTATTAAAATGCAGTGTTTATTATACCATAAATAAAAGAATGCGACGATAAATATGCAATATCAGTAACCGATCACACCTCCCACACCTATTCTTGTTCGTCCTCGAGAAAAACAAATAAAAAGTAAAACAAAGCTAACCTAATCTAACTCACATTCATAGGAATCACAGTTGCACTTAGCATGTGCAACAAGCCGTTAAAACCTCTAGGTTACCTCCAGAGGATGAGTTTTGTCTCATGAGGGTTTTCAGTGGATTACACCCACAAAATCTATAAAGAAGAGAAACAAGTGGTAGTATTTTCGAAAAAGTATTTTGAAAAAGAGAGAAAATATTTAAAGTATTATTGTAAAAATTCAAGTAATTTAATGTCATAGGAAAACCAAACTTTTAATTCCTAAACTTAATTTCTATTCAAAAACTTGTTATCATTAGGTAACGAATCAAATAGTATTTCTCATTATCTATTATTTTACCCTAAGTCATATGCATCTTCGTGACTGTGAAATTTTGACTCAGAGTTCTTCAACTCTAACTCTTATGCCTTATTTTTCATATTTTGGTGGTATTATCTCTTAGTTCTATTAGGCTTTCTAATCTATTCATGTAATGAGCCTTTAGTTAGTGACTTCTCAAATCGGACGGTCTTAGGGCACTGGGTGAGAAAACACCCCAAGGACTTAAGGACTCGAGCAAAATAAGGCACAAAACTAAGGATTTTAATTAATTACATGGACCACTTTTAGGTGTGAATACTTATGCTTTATGAGGCACAATTATATATTTATATTTTTCTTTTCTTATAAGACATAAGAATCTTTGTTTTGAACCCTAAGTGTGTAAGTGTATAAAATATGCATATTTCATCAAGGTAAAATTAACACTAAATTACTTTTTCAATTTTTTAACCCTAAAATCAACAAATATCTTATTTTGACTAAGTATAACAGATCCTATTATGATTCTCTTATTCCTTAAAATTAACTTAATTTCTTACAAAAAATAGGTCAAAATATGGTTTATCTTTTCAAAGTGTTTAAAAGTAAAGAAAATATTAATTTTTTATAATTAAAAAAATCTACGTTATGTTAGAACCCTCCCCAACACCTATCACATGCATTATCATCAATGTATGAATGATTGCACATATGCATGAAGAAGAAGAAAGGAAGGAAACATGTACCTCAAGGTGGTGGTTCCGTGGTGGTCAGATTAGGCCAGTCATTTTGGGCCAATCTAAATGACGTGGATTTCTTGAAATCTACCTTTGATGACCTCTTTTTATTTACAGTATTATAACCCCCTAAGTGAATAGAATCATGCAAGACCCTAATATGAAAATCATACCAGTTATATAACCAATCTTGAAATATCATCTCAGAGTCATTTTGTTCAATACCTAGGTCCAACAAAAGAATGTGATTCGGTAGAGTAGCTGATTTGGGCTAAAAAAAATAGGTTCGAGAACCAATACTAACTCGGGAAAATCAAGTTAGGTTCGAGAGTCAGTTTTGGTTCAGTTATTGGCTCCAAATTAAAGAATTGAAGTTCACATTCATTTTGCATCAATGGAATGTGAGTATCCAAATAGGTGGTTTCAAGATCTATGGATACAAAAATAAATGTCGGCTCGGGAAATGAGTCCAAATCAGTTAAGGATATCAGAGGCAACATAAATTGAAAATGGGAATGAATCACAAGGTTGGAGATCGGGTTCACATTCATAATCAGTTCAATCTTATTGAATAAAAAATTTGCCAATTTGTTAAAGGATTGGTATTGATCAAGTTCAATATATGGTGAAATTGAATATTGTTAAAGTCTTCAAGATACCATGATTTTTGATTTCCATCAATATGACTAGAAGTGTCAGAATAGTCAAAGATTGGATAGGGAGAGTTCCTCATTCATGTGCATGTTTTCCAATCGACTAAGTCTTACTTCTATCATATCAAATGGATCACTTTAGAATGAATCATGGGTTCCATACTCTTTCCAAGTTGGTATGTTCTTCTTGTTGTAGGACTTGAAAAATGGAGTAAGGATCTTGGATTTGAAAATTTTGATGAATTTTGAATCTTCTAGATTTGAATTCACCGCTCGAGCTCTTCTATGGTTTTCATCCTCTTTTCCCAGTCAATTGATTTTTCTATTGGTTGTTCGGAAAAGGAGTATATGAAGTTGAATGTTGGTAAGCTTGTTAATAATATGACTCAGAGGAGTTGTTTCCCTACTGACTCTGTAACAATGGAGATGATGATTATTCCAGTCTTGTTCATAATATTGGGACTGGGGTATATGTTGATTCGGATAAGACGAATCTGGCATACTTGGTTGTTGAATTGAAATGTCGAGTAGGTAATATCCGAGTCAAAAGAGGTCGGGTGAAGTATGGATCACTATATGCATTGGAATAATTGTAATTATAATTCATATCACCAAGATAAATAAACAAACAAAAAAAGACAAATCTAGCCTAAGGTAGGGTAAACCTTAGGCCTAGATGACTCCTAACTAGTTAGACTGTCCACGGGGGTATATTGTAGAATCTGACTATAAGTTAATCGGCAAGATCAGGGCATGATTGGTGGGAGGTAGCGCTAAAAGTGACAGCCTATTAAGCCAAATCGCCAACCATTGAGGTTTCACCTCTCAATCCCCGACCTTTGACACTAATTTGGCAAGACTCAAATCTAATTAACTTTCCCCTTAGGTCAGTGTCCTATTGATTCTGGATGTCCCTAGGGCCAATGTCTACTCAGTTTTAGTTAGGCTTAGGTTAGAAAGTGAGGAGATTGTTTGTGGGCTAAGAGAGGGTAATGACTTCCCACCTTATCTTGTTTATAGGACAAACCTTAATTCATTTAGTGCAATGTACAAGTATATGGGAAAAAGTAACACTCAAGCGATATTTCATATAAGAATGAACCCTATACTAAATGCTGCGCATATACCTTTGCTCTAGCATTTTCAACAGTAAATAAAAATGTAACGAAATAGACAGGTGCCTAAATGCAAAGTCTAAACCGCTTTTAGCATTTACAAACACCAGGTTACTGTTGACTTAATTCAATGTGCAGAGTAAGTTAAATAGGGAAATTAAATATTGCAGAATACTAAAAATTTTAACTCGAACAATCTACAATTAAACAGAGTGAGTAGTCACTCTGATTGCCGTGCAAATGTGATTTTGGCGCCGTTTTCTGCGATAATGCAGAGAGCAACTGTGCTCTGCTTTCTAGAGCAGAGGTACAGTGCTGCTATTTATGTCCTGTAGCTATTAGAATTCAGAAATTAGTACATGCACACCAAAATAGAGAAGAAGTTAACCAATAAAGTAAATAAAAAATAGTTACTTACCATCCCTCCCCAGTAACGGCGCCAAAATTTGATTGAGATATACATGTGCATAAAAATACAAAATTTAGAAATAGATTGCATGGTTCTCAATTCTACCGCTATAGTGAGTGGCTATGCGGGTCGTGATCCACAAGGAGGGCTAGCGATAGAAACATTTAAGTAAGTTCTTCTTTAAGTTACTAAACTAGTGTAAAGTTCTTTTTTGTTCTTAAAAGAAAAGGAAAATAATGCTATGTTATTTGGAGAAGAGAGTGTGATAGAAGATGATGGTAATAGTTGTGTTTTATAAACTAAGTTGAAAAGGAACGAAAAAGAGATTAAAGAAAGAGTTGATTATATGCGTGTTCTACACTAAGTAATTAAAAGAACGAGGAAAACCTAAAAGTAATACTTACCTATTCTAGACAATGACTTACCTTGGAGCGTCAGCACGTTTACCTTGATCTGGAGGCGATCAACGCTAACTCATAAGATTAAACTCAGTCCTCCATCAACATTACATCATCAAAACTTCAACAAGCAACATGAAATGATACAGATTTTAAGGAAGAATCCATCGCCATGAGCTATCGGTAGCACTTGCATAGGCAAGGCAATACCGATGCTATTCGACTCACTTGGATTATAATAAAATCAAGAAAAGAAAATTAGAAGAGAAAGAAGAACATAAAAATGTTACCTTTTGATTACATAGAGAAACAATGAAAGAAAGGAGGAAGGTTACATCAGTGTCACTCTCAACATAAATCCCTCTTTTACTTGCATGAATCTCAGTCTACCCTATGTTTACAAAGAATAAAAATTACATTAAAATAAAATGAATACCTACACTAAACTAGAATGAGAACTATCCTAAGAATCTATCTCTGCCTAATAGTCCTCTTTTGCCTTCAAAAATGCAGTATTTATGAGCGAAATGGAGAGGGGAGAAGAGTGTGAAGATAGGGGGAGCAAACTCTCCCCCGTTGGTTGCGACCAAGTCATAGATCCGTCGCAGATCCGTGGCTGTGGCATGGATCCATGGCCAGGATATGGCCAGGTGGCCACATCCTGGGAGCAGATCTCTCCCTTACTTTGTTTTGTCCTTTTATCCAACTGGTTTTCTGGATTTGGTTTCTGGATTTGATGATACACCATTGATCTTCAGCTAACCGAAATAGATTCATAAAAATTTGAATTTAACCAATTTTCATTTGGTGCTACCTCTCTGATTTGCTCTGATCCTCAGCTGAACATTTACTCTAATCCTTGATTTTGATTTAATCTAAATTTAGTGAGATTTTGGGCTCGTTTTCTCTTCCATCTCCTTTAGTAAAGGCCTAAATTAATTTAGATAAAAATATTATTAAAAAGCAGTGTTTATTGTACCACAAATATGGGAATATGATGATAAATATACAATATCAGTAACCAATCAGCCATAAAGCAAACATTAGTAGTGTCGATCTCTTCTTCATCGGACTCGGTCTCTGAGTCATCCAATGTTGCCACCATGGCTTTCTTCTTCTTGTGCAATTTCTTAGAGATTATAGCTTGAAGTAAGGGCAATTCGCTATGAGATGACCCATTTTCTTACCATGGTAGTAAGGACCAATTTCCTCCTTCTTCCTTTCAAACTTGCCTTGAGTCTTGTTCTTCGGAAGTTGCTTTGCCTTTCCTTTTTGTAGAACATCTTTTCCACCTTTCGTATGCATGGCGAAGTCTTCTTCGCCTTCGTCCATGGACTCTTCATCTTGCACAATAGAAGGAGTCGCCTTGAACGCAATGGATTTTTTCTCGGTAGGTTCTCTCCCTTCATGCTCCTTCATTTTCATCTCATGGGTTTGAGATTCCCAATGAAGCTGGAGAAGTACATCTCTCTATCGTTCAATTCCTTGACTGTGGTCGCCTTGATCTCCCAAGTCTTGGGAGAGCTCGTATCACTTTCCTTACGTTTTGGTCGTTGTCAATCATATCACCTAAAGAAGTAGCCCATTAGTTATTTTGGTAAATCTAGTACACATTTCATCAATGGACTCATTATCCAGCATATAAAAGTTCTCGTATTGAGAACGAAGCGAATCAACTTTAGATCTTTTGACTTGTAAAGTACCCTCAAGGGTAATAATTAAATCATTCCAAACTTTATAAGTCGATTTGCAACTTATCACAGAAGATAAATCATTATCATTCAATGCTTATGTTAGTGTGTATTATGTCATAGCATTGGCCTCATAATCCTTCACAATGGTGTCAGACCATGATCCTTATCTCTGTGAGCCTTAACAAATTCTTTGGTTATGGCCTTAGAAACCTTAGCTCCTAGAAACTTAAGGAAAAGAGTCATTTTAACCTTCCACATGGCGAAGTTTAACCCGTCAAATTTGTGTGGGGACTTGATGCTAGAGAAACCGTAAGATGCCATGAAAACAAAAATGCAAATGTTTAGATGCAATGAATATACCAAACAAGGAACTCTTCAAGGTGGTTAAACCAATAATAGATATTAGGCTCTGATGCCAATTGAAATCACCTAGAGAGGGGTGAATAGGTGTGGCTATAGAACAATGACAAATAATGCGGAATAAAAACTAACTAGAAACCAAGCAATATGGCAAGCAATATGATAAAACACTATAATATAATTGCACAATATAACTTAGAGGAGTGAGTAGAGTTAGAGAAAATGAGAGATAGCAATCGCAAACACGAGAGAAATTGTTTCGAGATTCGAGCCACCACTTTACATCCCTGCCTTCACCGCAATGAAGGGTTACACACTATTTTTGATCCCGCGAGATCACCACTCTACAAGTTGTCTCCAAGAACAACTAGGACCCGCAAGTCCCTCTCACTTGGTGCCGCAATGCCTTACAACCGCAAACTCGCAAGCTTGCTTGAGGATGCAACCTTTTCAACTTGAATACTCAAGAGAAGTGATCTTCTTCTTGATCACCAAATAGAAAAGATTCACAATTAAATCCTATAACCAAGATGAAGAGTTGATTGCTCTGAGATTGATGTGAGTGAGAAGCTCTGAAGATTTGAAGTGAAAAACACAAGCCTGAGAAAATATTGATTTTGAATCTAGGATCAAAACTTTTCTTTTGAAATTTTCTCACAAAAACTTGGAAGTGATGAATACAAATCTTAATAATTGATTTTCTAATATTTTCTATAGTATATAGGTATATATAGGTTCAAAATATAAGAGAAAAACCCAATATAGTCGTTGTTGATTAGCAACTAATCTAGAATTAATAATATAGCTATTAGGGTCAAATATTTCAAAAAATGGCTCTGCAGTCAACCAGCCGGTCAAACGCCAACGGTCATATTTTTGACCATTAGCAACATCGGTCGGTCACCCTGTCGACCGATCAAAACAAAAAAAATTAGTTTTATAGTCGGTCAAAGCTGCGGCCGACTGATGTGCACAGGTGCAAAATGAAAGTACACCTAGAGGGGGGTGAATAGGTGTATGGCTAATCTAATGACAAATGTTGCGGAATTAAAAACTAATTACAACACACTTAGTATAACCAAAGAGTGTAGCCGAATTCCCCATGAAGGGCTCTGGACTATCTCCTCTAAATTCCTCTAAATAAGAGTTGAGGTGCTATATGAAGCTCTCTTAGTTCAATACATGTATGGCACACAAGGAATACCAAGCATATAAATGATATGACCAATATGAATCAATGCAAGATATAAGGAGAGAGAGTTTAGAGATAGTGGATCAATCGCAAATACAAAGATATTTTTCGAGGTTCGAGCCACTACTCTAGTCCTCGCCTTCACACAGAAGGATTTTCACTAAATCGTCCACACAAGACTTCCCCACAGGGAACCTCCACTGAGGATTTGGGTAATACAAATCAGGAGTACAAACTCCTCTCTCCAATAAATACAACCTCTACACAAGAGGCAAGGTACAACAACAATCACCTCTACACTTAGAGGGATAAGCACTTAGCCAAACAATAATCACCTCATACTAGAGGGATAAGGCTCAAAGCCAAACAACAAACTCAATTACCTCTACACTTAGAGGGATACCAACAAACCCAAATCACCTTAACAATCACCTCTACACAAGAGGGATGAATACAAAGAAAAGAAGGTTACAACTCTTGGTGATTTCAAAGACCATAAACCAATATTCCCACAAAACAAATATCCTATAGATAGGATAGACATGATAGCTCAAGTGTGAAAAAACAAGAGTTTGAAAAACAAATCACAAAGAAAAACTCTTGGAAAAAACTCTAAATAGAAATATAAATGAAGACTAAAACCAATTCCCAAGACTCTCTTTTTCTTTGATTTTTCCAACCCTTTTAAAACAAATAAAGATAAAATCTTTAAGCCCAAAAACTCTTAAAACTTGTTGCTAAAACACTTAAGAAGATGGGAAATTTTGCTCTCAAAAATCATGAAGAACCAGCTCAAGAGATGGGTATTTATAACTCTCAAAATCTACCTGTTGGCAGCCAGGAAAGGGCAAAACTGCCCTTCTGGTCGACCGCCCGGTCGACCGACCAACGGTCATTTTTATGACCGTTGTGCCTCCAGTCGACCGCCCGTCGACCGGCCCCCACCCGAGAGTGGGGTGCTTTCAGTCGGTCGAATGCGCGGTCGACCGGCCGAATGGGTTGGCCTTGTGCACATCCCGTGCACATCGGTCGATCGCTCCGATCGACCGACCACTGGTCCGGTCGACCGGTCCGGTCGACCGCCAGTTGATCTGGCTGGGGAAAACAAATATGAAATTTGGTTAATTTAATACCAATTAAATCCCATAAAATCACATAAATTTCACAAAAAAAGTTCTTATAAGATCTTTGAAATACAAATATGTGTGACTGTTTAGTCTACAATTCTGCATTATTATGTCGCATTCTCTCACAGATTTATGAATAAATTGTCGGTCTAAACTGTGTTTTGGTCTTAATTGCAGGTAGATCTAAAGTCCAAGGGCAAAGATGGAATAAGAGCCTAATTCTTCCCAATCTATGGTAATTAATCCCGCATTACTTGGAGGCCAAGCAATGGATTATCTAGAAGATACATCGAATCTAGCCTCCTGCGCTGTCAGACGAATATTCAGGCGAAAGTATCCAGAAACGGGATATACCCTGAACATTCTTGAAGCCAGACGGAGGCACGGACCAAAACCAGGGACCTAAGTCCCTGGTATTGCCACGGATCCGCGGCAATACTTGCAGATCCGCGGCAAAGTAGTGGAGCCACGCGTCGATTTTCGACGCGTGGCCCTGTCTCGTCTTTCAGAGCCTTCTGAAGCTTATAAATACCCCTGCCTCTGGCCAAAACGCAAGCAGTTTTCGTTTTTAGGAGTAGGTGCAGATTTTAGGAGTAGTGTAAGTGAGTGTTCTTCATTTCTTGTATTTTCATTTCTTTTTAGATCATTGTAGTAGGGCTGAGTGATTTCTAGAGAGAGAAAGTAAGGAATTGATGTAATAGAGAGTGACACTCTATGTAAAGATGCCTCATTTCTCTTCCAATGTAATCTCCTTCACCTTCTACATGATTTCTTGCTAGTTTTTCTCTCACGGCAATCTAACTACTAACCACTAACCATCTAACCACTTACTTGATAATCCACATGAATCGGGTTGCCTCTACAAGGCCTTGTTCTTGCAAGAGCCATTGATGGCCAAAGATGATGGGTTCTAACATCTAACTTGCTAACTTGCTAACCAAGCTAACTCTCTTTATTTCATGCTCTTTTATTTCATGCTAGTAGTGTAATGAGTGATGCTTGTATTAGCTTGTTTTTGATGCAATGTTTTGATTGTGATGAACCATCCATGAGCCATGCTTTGTACCGTCTCTTGGAGCCAAGGATTGTGATGGCCAAGGATCAAAATGTGAGGCAACTATCTCGAAGAGGTTAGCATGGTTAGTGGAGCATTTAGTAGTTAGTAGCCATGAGTTTTCTTTTAGCTTGATTTAGAAATCGTTTTCTAAACTCTTTTCTCATTTTTCTATCGGTGTTTTTACCATCCTTCTTAGTTCAACCTTGTTCCATCTCTTTTTCTATTTTGATTTCCAAAGCACTTAACTTTTATTTTTTACATCGCCGTTTTCATCGCTCTCCTCACCTACCACATTCTGGATTTCATTTTCTTTTCTTTTTCATTCTTTTTCATTCTTTCAACAAAGAAGAAGTGTTAACAACTGACGTGAATAGAGATTGTTAATGCTTCTATCGCCTCCCTTCCCTGTGGATTCGACCCGTTAAGCCAATGCTATAACGGAAGTATCGAGGGTACATTAGCACATTCGAGCTTTTCATCTATTTCACATAAAACACACTTTTGAGTGCTGGTTCCCCCACCGATCAAAATTTTGGCGCCGTTGCCGGGGAAGGGAATGGTTGTTTTCACGTTTTTGTTAACATTTGTCTTCTCTGTTTTGGTGTGCAGGACAAGCTTTACAGGTGCTTAATATTACAGTACATAAGCTAGCTTTGCATCTCCCTACTCTTGAAAGCAGGGCCCCAGATTCTAAAACAAAGCCGCGCAACCGCGACGTTTGCCGCGCAAACGCGGCAGTTTTGTGAAAATCGTATATCGTGTTATTCTGGGATGTGTGAATTGTAATAGCTAGTGGATTTGTACTGCTATCTTTCTTGCTTTGATTGCCTACACACCATAATAAATAAAAGAACTAAAATACGGTATTTGGACACTTTTAAAACGGTTTAGACATTTGCATTTAGGCACGTGTCAATTCAATTCCAATATACTGTATTTTGTTCTGTTGTGTGATTTGGATGGAGATGTACATATGGCATTGCATATAGCATAGGACAAACACGTGGGTGATTTATCGCTTTGTGTTATATTCTTGTCTATATTGCACACTTGCACGAATTGAACTTAAGGGCAAACTCCAAACAAGATAAGGTGGGATTTTCCCTTCCTTAGCCCAAAAATCATCTCCCCACTCACACAACACAAGCCCTAATAAATTTGAATAGACGTTGGCCCCTAGGGACATCTAGGTCTAGGTCAACCCTCCTATAGGCTTGGTTTGATTTTTCGTTTTGATTGTTGTTTGATTTTTTCTTTTTGTTTGTGATTGTTTGTGAAATGGATTTCAATAATAACAATTCTTTCAATCCAAATATGAATCCATATTTCACACCAACTCTATTTGATTCGGATAATTTCAACCCTGCGTTTTATAATATGCACCAACCAAATACACCGGGTTGGCCTTATCCGAATCAATACAACCCATACCCACATTCTTATGACTATAATTTTCAAAATAATTTCAACTCTTCACAGAGTCAATGGGGATTCACTTCCCCGAGTTTAATTATCAACCTCCTTGTCCCCCATGTCCACCTTGTCCATCATATTCACCTTATCCACAATATTCATTCCCCAATTTCGCTTCTTACACTCCTTTTTCTGGACCTCCCATTAAAGAAAAATCTGAGTTCCAAAAGAGGATAGAAGCCAATATACAAGAGAATGAGCAACAACTTCAAGAAATATTGGCTTCTCTAAAACATATTCAAGAGTCTTGCTCAGTTCCACCTCCTTATAATGAACAACCATTTGCCTTAGAAACGAGTAAAGAACTCTTGTGTGAGTCCAAGCTTTAATCTCCACACATTTTTGACTCAAATTATTCACAAAATTTCCAAAACAAATATTCTTATACTCCCATTCTAGAGCAACCACTTGGAGATACATCATCTCTGGATAAGAGTTTGGATATCTTGCAAGAGTATTTATTATAATATCAAAAATCACATGCCGAGTCTGTCAATAGAGTGGAAGAACAATTGAGTCAATTGGTTAACATTCTTAGGAATGAGAAAACTCTATCCTATCCACCTTTGACTAATTCACCTATGTCAAACTCTATTGATATGACCCAAGACTCTTGTCATTTTGGAAATCAAGATTCATTTCAGCACACCCACCTGAACTTGTCCAAACTTCAAATCCCATTGACATTTTGGCAAGTTATCCTTTTCCTGAAATTGAACTTGAGCATGAATATGATCCTGAACTTCCACTTGATGATTCAATTCTACTTCCTGATTCAATTATGACTCCGGTGTCTTCACCTGATTTCACTCCTTTACTCGAGTCAGTATTGGATCCAGTGCCAGTTCATTGTGAAATTGAATCACCAATCTCTTATGATGATCATATTGAACTTAACCAATTTCATACCTTTGAAAGTCCATTTAATAAATTGGCAAGTTCTCACTTTTGTGGAATTGAACTGAATGAGGAATGTGACTTTGATCCTCCAATTTTTGATCTTGTTCAAATTCCCGAATCACTATTGACTCCTATTTTGTTACCCAATTTGAGCAACATTTTAGAGTCAGTTTTGATTCCCATACCTGTTATTCCTGAACTTGAATCACCACTCTTAGAAAGTCACATTCCATCATGGGGAAATGAATGTGGACCTGAGCTTCATCTTCTTGATTTGGACCCACTTCTTGAATCAATCTCGACTCTCGAACCTCTACTTGACTTAAGTCTTTTTTCTGAGTCGATATTAGTACCTGTACTTCCTAAGTCCAAATCAATCATTCCATTCTGGGACAAGGGCTTTGATAAATTTGACTCCGAAATTATTTTGAAAATTTGGAAATTAGATGGGGTAAATTTTTAATAAAAATCATAAATGCATACATCTTTCTAGTGGGTTGTATCATGGAGATCTCTGGTGGGTTCCTCCGGACTCCACGCAAGAATGATTGGGCCACCTTTCGTGGACCAATCAGGCCGCCACCGGAACCACCACCTTGAGGTGATTTTTCCTTCCCTCTCTATTTGTTTCATGCATACATACATCACGATGCATTGAGGACAATGTATGAGATAAGTGTGGGGGAGGGTTTATTAACTTAGAGTTTTTAGATTTTTTTTCTTTTACACTTCTTTTAGGATACTTTTAGAAATCTTTTCTCATGTATAGGAATTTTTCTCTTTCTTTAAAAATTTTTTGAAATAAGAGACAAAGTTTTGATCTATTTTTAAGAAAATTAAGATGATCTTAGAAATTAAGAAAGCCTTAATTATGACATCTTAAACCTAGTCGAAATAATGGATCTTGTTTAAAATTAAAGGCTAAGTAAGATAAATTGGGGAGATATTTTTATCTTGAATTTTTTGCCTTAGATAGTATGCACATGACACTTACACATTTTTTGGGATGGAAACAAAGACCTAAAATGCCATATATAAAAAAAAGGAAAAAATATATAAATAAAACATCACTTATTAAGCTGGATAATTGTGTCTCAAGAAGCATGATTATTCACGCCTAACGGTGGTCAAAAGAAGCAAATAATCCCCTTTAGTTTTGTGGCCTTGTTTACTTGAGTCCTTAAACCCGAGGGATGTTTTCTCATCTGGTGTCCTAAGACCATCTGGTTTGGGAGTCATCGGTTATAGGCTCGCTACATGGGTGAACTAGAAAGCCTAAACTAAGGGAAGAAAAAAAAGAAAAGAAAAAGAAAGAATATATAAATATATAAATGGCTTGATGGTTAAAGTTGAAATCCCAGAAATCTTCACTATCACAAAGTGCATATTATCTAGGTTTATGAAAGATAAAGTATTCAATCCAATTTTGAATTCTTACCTTAATTGAAGATAAGATCTTGCATAGAGACTAAGTTTAAGGAAGAATGATTTGTGGTGGACTTATGACCTTAGATCACTTATATTTTTGCAAAAATATTTCATAAACTTGTCTCTCTTTCAAAATGTGTTTTCAAAATACTAACATTTGCCTTCTTTCTTTATGGATTTTGTGTGTGCAATCCGCTGAAAACCCTCAGGAGACAACACTCCTCCTCTAGGGTAACCTAGAGGTTTAACGGCTTGTTGCACATGCTCAGTGCAATCGCGTTACCTGCGAAATTGGTGTAATAACCCTTGTAGTATAGTTTTTCTTTTCTTGTTTTGCTCGGGACGAGCAAAAGAATAAGTGTGGGGGTGTGATTAGTCTACAATTTCTACATTATTATGTCGCATTCTCTCACAGATTTATGAATAAATTGTTGGTCTAAACTGTGTTTTGGTCTTAATTGCAGGTAGATCTAAAGTCCAAGGGTCAAAATGTGAGGCAACTATCTCGAAGAGGTTAGCATGGTTAGTGGAGCATTTAGTAGTTAGCAGCCATGAGTTTTCTTTTAGCTTGATTTAGAAATCGTTTTCCAAACTCTTTTCTCATTTTTCTATCGGTGTTTTTACCATCCTTCTTAGTTCAACTTGTTCCATCTCTTTTTCTATTTTGATTTCCAAAGCACTTCACTTTTGTTTTTTACATCACCGTTTTCATCACTCTCCTCACCTGCCACATTCTGGATTTTATTTTCTTTTCTTTTCATTCTTTTTCATTCTTTCAACAAAGAAGAAGTGTTAACAACTGACGTGAATAGAGATTGTTAATGCTTCTATCGCCTCCCTTCCCTGTGGATTCGACCCGTTAAGCCAATGCTATAACGGAAGTATCGAGGGTACATTAGCACATTCGAGCTTTTCATCTATTTCACATAAAACACACTTTTGAGTGCTGGTTCCCCCACCGATCAGTGACTAAAATTCAACACATATTATAAACAATTTGAACCATTTTTGTGATGTTGAAGTTAGGCTTTAATCAAAGTTCGGTATTTTTCAAAACTTGAATTTTTGAAATGGAAAACCGTTTTCTCTAAAACTCATGTAAACACAAAAACATGATATTGAAATAACTTTGAAGCATATTGTATATGGATAGAATCTAATATACATATAAGATATATATAAATCTATATTTTTGACATGAAATCCAAAATCGGTTAAACCGAAAACCAAAACCGATAAACTTTAAAACTTGTGTGTATAGGTGAACTTGAGCATATCAACACTATCTACCTTACACAAGATCTAAATAATCTAAACTAAATACAAACCAAAGTCTTCTTGTAGAACTCCTTCTTCAAGTCGACTCGATCCAAACGTGATCCAATGAGCTTGACTCCAACCGAGTACTAGATGCGATCTTGACGCTCGAGCTCTTGAATCTACATGTGAAAGCTCCAAAACTCCTTTGTTGATGCTAATCTCCTACTAATATCTTGGTCAATCACTGAAACTATTTAAACACAAGATTATTAGTAAACTATAACTACATGAGTTAATCATCATCAAACCTAGAGTGATGGGCCTTTGGGCCAACAATCTCCCCTTTTTGATGATGACAAAACTCATGGAGTTATATATGCATGGATTAAAGATAAGCTTCATAGAAGTTCCCCTTTAACTCATGCATAGCAATAAACAATAAATATATTCAATGAATGTATAAACCAAATAACACATATATGCATAAATGAAGAATACTTCTCCCCTTTTTGCATAAACACACATATATGCTCTTATACCAATTGAAAAATAAACATTCATATATAAATTCTCAAAATTCTTCTTTCCCTTTTTGTATAAAACAAGGAAATGAAATAAACATGCATATAAATGACATAAACATGCATATATAAAACTCCAAATTTCTCTCTCCCTTTTTGTCAAATCATCAACAAAGGAGCATAAATAAACTCAAAAAAAAAATTTTCTCCCCCTTTTTGTCAAATCAAATAAGAAGAATGTAAATGCGATATGTATTCATGAAGAGGAGAGACGTAAAGTTAACTCCCCCTGCATACATGCATTACATGAAAAAGAGATGACTAAACCCTAATCACATAACGCATAATATACAATGTATAAAGGAGATGCGAAGCTCCCTCTACACACGTGTAAGACATAGAGAAGAGAAGTCAAGCTCCTCAATATGAGATACACTAAACATGAATCTATATATAGAGAAGATGTTAAGCTTCCCTTGCATATAAGCAATACATATCAAAATACTATGATACCAATTGAAAAATTTATCAATTTATGATAAAGGTATACATCGAAACATTATGATACCAAGTGAAAATAAACAAAATGTTTTTAAGATACCAATTAAAAGTAAACAAAAAATTTTAAGATACTAAAAGATACCAATTGAAAATATCTTGAAACCAATTGAAAATGTCTTGTAAATTTTGATACAATAGAAAATGAAACATTGTATGTTTTTGATACCAATTGAAATATATATATATATATATTAGAAATCTTGATACCAATTGAAAGTAATAACCAAATTGTTTTAGGTAAACATAACTCATATCAATATAGATACCAATTTAAAATGAAACATGATATCAATATTGAAAATGTTAGCATATACCAAAATAAAATATTTTTCATCATAAAGAATGGGAGTATGATACCAATTGAAAATAAAATCGATTGAAAGATATGACACAAAATTTTCTCCCCCTTTATGAAATACAAATAAAAATGATGTGTAAGCTTGTATAAGATACCAATTGAAAAATAATTGACATTAAAGAATAAATCAAGCTTAGCATAAACATAATTTATGCTTTAAGATGTAAAGATATTGTAAGCACAATCAAATCACATATATATGTATGAAAGTATAAATACCAATCGAAATTTATACTATTTGAAGTTTGAAGCATACATATATAGAAAACACAAATATGAGTATACAAAAAAATTAATTTGTGATACCAATTGAAAATACAATGAGGATCGAGTGTATAACTCATAATTACCTCCTTTTTTATGCACAAGTTTAAAAAGATTTTTCAATTTGAGCATACAAGGCATGGTCGCCCATCCATCCGCCCTTTGGTTGGTGGGGTTTTCAAAAATATGAATTTGAAAATAATTTAACGAGTTTGAAAACTCTACCAATTGAAGAATATGAACTAGTTTTAGGATAATCTTACAAACTAGTACGAAATCCTTCAAGTAAGGAATAAAATATGAATGAAATCATGAAAACATGAAAATTATCAAAACTAAATAGGCTTCAAGATATATGTATGTTTAGTTAAAACTAAAAGTATACATACATATCCCAAACACAAATGAATCTATAATAGAATTTGCATAAAAAGCAAGTGACTCAAGAGTATACATGTATATCTAAAGTTTTAAACAAAATTAACATATACATGAAGCTAAACCCATTATCATGAAAAACATGTACAAAATAGGGAATACAAGTCAAAAATGTAAGAATCATCAAAACTTGGTTATGCTAGTACATCTAATGGGTACAAATGAGCAATTAAGTATAAGCATACAAAAATCAAATGTGGCTCATTAGTTGTACAAGTATATACACAAGTTTTAATGAATGCTACATCCAAACATGTAATCAAAACATGAAAAGCAAAATCATAAAAATAAACCAATATGATCATTAGGCTAAATGCACATGTCCGTTATGATATACACAATAGTTAAACTATAGTGAGAACACAAAATATGGATCCATATGAATATGGGTGTACCTCAATTACTATACATGTATGTCATAAGTCTAATTATCATGGTATTTAATAACAATCATGAAAAACTAAAACATGCTATAAATCAATCAATGAAAGCATATACACTAAATGAGGAGTTAGAGATAGTTACCAGAACCAATAGGGCTAATCTCTAGGTTTTCAAACTATGGTGGTCCTCCCACCAAATTTTCTTAAAAGTGATGCATCCAAAGTAGTGTCCATTAAGCACAAAAGCATCCACCATCAAGGCAGCAATGCCCTCACGTCAAGCGAGAGCTCACACCTACATCAAATAAAATAGGGGTGACTTTTGGTCCCCATACTCTATTGGGTCCATGGGGGTTAGAACCTTTCCTAACCCAAACAAATTTTTTGCAAAATTTGAAGTATTTAATTTATCATAGAAAAATTTTGCAAGGTGGCCCTTACGTCCACAATGTGTAAAGTGTACACATGAGCATACATGGAGTCATGTGTGTGAGCACGAGAAGTATGTGTATGCAGTGTATGGTGTGCATATATAGGTGGAGTATGTTTCTTTCAAAACATAGATTTTAAACATGTGTGGTTCATGGCACATAGGCTCAAAGTGGAGTCCAAACAATCAACACTCCTCTTTAACATACATATATCATTTTCAATGTTAGAAGAAGAAGTAGAGCATGAAACATGTTTGTTAATAGAGGATGGAACACTAGAAATATGACAAATATGAGAAGACAAATCATTTTTCAAAGATTTATTTTCATTTGAAATAGATTCCAATTCTTTTAAAATTAAAGCAATTTTATTTTTTAAAGAATTATTTTTTTAAAACAATTTCAAGTTTTGAGGACAAAACCTCATTTTTCTTCAAAACATCATCACTATTATTTTTATTTTTCAAAATTTTGTTTTCATTTAAAACAAGATCGAGTTGAGATTTCAATGAGTTCCTTTCATTTGAAATCTTATCCCTCTCTTGCAAAGCCAAATCAAGTTTTGAACACAAATTCTTATTTTCTTTATTTAATTTAAGACTTTTCTTTTTTTCAAAAGTTGGTAGTTTTCTAATAGGTTTTCACAAACGATGAGAAGTTCTTCATTTAATGCATCGGCATCAACATAATCATCACTTGAAAAACTAGCACAATCATCTAGATGGGTATCCGAGTTTACCTCAAGGGAGTCATTCCCTTGCACCATGTAGCAAGGTTGGTCCGACTCATCTCCACTAGATTTCTCCTCCACATATTTTATCGTTTGTAGCGCGAGAGAGGTCAAAGTATTCCATACTGCAAAAACGGAATCACAATGAGAAACCATACATAAATATTCTTTACTTAATGTGTTACTAAGTGCCATTAAGGCTTGTGCATTGGCCTCTATATGCTTGCTATTACCAAGATAAGATTTCTTGGTAGCAGCAAGATAAACATGCAAGCCTAGGATTTTTGAGTAAGCACTCATTCTAAGCTTCCACATATCGATGTTAGAAACATCAAACATGGGAGGGCAAGGTAATCCATGAGTGTGTGTAAACAAATATGTGTGCAAATACAAAACTAGATTAGCTAACCAAGACCTCACTCCTAGGCGGTTAAACCTAATATCAGGAGTGTGGCTCTGATACCAATTAAAAGTACACCTAGAGGGGGTGAATAGGTGTATGGCTAATCTAATGATAAATGATGCGGAATTAAAAACTAATTACAACACACTCAGTGTAACCAAAGAGTGTAGCCGAATTCCCGGTGAAGGGCTCTGGACTATCTCCTCTATTTTCCTCTAAATAAGAGTTGAGGTGCTATTTGAAGCTCTCTTAGTTCAACACAAGTATGGCACACAAGGAATACCAGGCATATAAATAATATGAATAATATGAATCAATGCAAGATATAAAGAGAGAGAGAGTTTAGAGATAGTAGATCAATAGCAAACACAAAGATATGTTTCGAGGTTCGAGCCACTGCTCTACATCCCGCCTTCACATAGAAGGATTTTCATTAAATCGTCCACACAGGACTTCCCATACAGGGAACCTCCACTGAGGATTTGGGTAATACAAACTAGGAGTACACAACTCCTCTCTCCAACAAACACAACCTCTACACAAGAGGTAAGGCACAACAACAATCACCTCTACACTTAGAGGGATGGGCACTTAGCCAAACAACAATCACCTCACACTAGAGGGATAAGGCTCAAACCCAAACAACAAACTCAATCACCTCTACACTTAGAGGGATACCAACAAACCCAAATCACCTTCACAATCACATCTACACAAGAGGGATGAATACAAAGAAAAGAAGGTTACAACTCTTGGTGATCTCAAAGACCACAAACCAATATTCCCAGAAAACAAAGATCCTATAGATAGGATAGATATGATAGCTCAAGTGTGAGAAAACAAAGAGTTTGGAAAACAAATCACAAAGAAAAACTCTTGAAAAAAACTCTAGATAGAAATATAAATGAAGATCAAAACCAATTACCAAAGACTCTTTTTCTTTAAATTTTTCAACCCTTTTAAAACAAATAAAGATAAAATCTTTAAGCCCAAAAACTCTTGAAAACTCGTTGCTAAAACACTTAAGAAGATGGAAAATTTTTGCTCTCAAAAATCATGAAGAAACCAGCTCAAGAGATGGGTATTTATACCCTCTCAAAAATCTGCCCGTTGGTAGCCAGGAAAGGGCAAAATTGCTCTTCCGGTCGGCCGCCCGGTCGACCGGCCAACGGTCATTTTATGACCGTTGTGCCTCCGGTCGACCGCTCGGTCGACTGGGCCAAAGCCATCGGTCGACCGCCCGGTCGACCGGCCCCCACCCGAGAGTGGGTGCTTTCAGTCGGTTGACCGCGCGGTCGACCGGCTGAATGGGCTAGCCTTTGTGCATGTCCCATACACATCGGTCGACTGCTCCGGTTCACCGACCACTGATCCGGTCGACCGCTCTGGTCGATCGCCAG
Source organism: Agave tequilana (assembly GCA_038442645.1). Lineage (NCBI taxonomy): Eukaryota > Viridiplantae > Streptophyta > Magnoliopsida > Asparagales > Asparagaceae > Agave > Agave tequilana. The sequence continues at coordinate 52,258 of JAVJIF010019158.1, read as the reverse complement.
TTGATCTGGCTAGGGAAAACATGTATGAAATTTGGTTAATTTAATACCAATTAAATCCCATAAAATCACATAAATTTGACATAAATAAGTTCTTATAAGATCTTTGAAATACAAATATATGTGTCTAAAATTCAATACATATAATAAATAATTTGAACCATTTTTGTGATGTTGAAATTAGGCTTTAATCAAAAATCGATATTTTCCAAAACTTGGATTTTTGAAATGTAAAACCGTTTTTTTCCAAAACTCATGTAAATAGAAAAAAATGATATTGAAACAAATTTGAAGCATATTGTATATGGATAGAATCCAATATACATATAATATATATATATATATATATATATATATATATATATATATATATGTTTTTGACATGAAATCCAAAATCAGTTAAACCGAAAACCAAAACCAATAAACTTTAAAACTTGTGTGTGTATGTGAACTTGAGCATATCAATACTATCTACCTTTACACAAAATCTAAACAATCTAAACTAAACACAAACCGAAGTCTTCTTATAGAACTCCTTCTCCAACTCGACTTGATCCAAACGCAATCCAACAAGCTTGACTCCAACAGAGTACTAGATGCGATCTTGACGCTCGAGCTCTTGAATCTACATATGAAAGCTCCAAAACTTCTTTGTTGAAGCTAATCATCTATTAATATCTTGGTCCATCACTGAAACTATTTAAACACAAAATTATTAGTAAACTATAACTACATTAGTTAATCATCATTAAAACTAGAGCGATGGGCCTCTGGGCCAACACAAAAGTGTGCATGTAAGTCGACAACCTGGATGACCGTCCGGTCGACCGACCCAAGTATAAAACTAAAATACAGAAATGTTTTGAATTTCTATTTGATTTTTCATTGAAATACTTGAATACTTGGATACAAAACATAGTTCATGTATATTTTTAAAATACTATGTGTGATCCTAGATCAACACATACAAAATATAAAACTTGTTTTGAAAACTATAAAAATCATTTTCTAAATCGTTCTTTTTAAAAATAAAAAAATACCGTTTTCGAAAACTGAACAAAGTTATCAAAAACTCTTTTCAATAGTTTAAAAAAAACATAACCATAATAAATCGCTTGTGTGTGTGAACCTCTAGAGCAATCTAAATCTCTTGTCTTGCTTTTAACACAAATAAATCTTACATTTATAAGAAAGAAAAATAATTTCTTCTATATATATATATATATATATATATATATATATATATATATATATATATATATATATATATATATATATATATATATATATATATATATATATATATATATTCCATCTTGAAATCTTTACGATCTCTTGAGCTTGACACCAAATTTGGGTTCTTCGAGTGATAATACTCGAGCTCTCGGATCTCTCAGATGATCGCTTTCAATCTTGTGAGTCTTAAGCGAAGATAATCATGCTTGATTTTCCTGAAACTTATATAATCAAAGGTTTATTAGAACATAATAACTTCATGAGTTCCATCATCATCAAAACTAGGGTTCAAGGCCTTTGGGCTAACACTTCTCAAAGCCCTCGGTGTTTGCATATTCTGCTGATGGTATTATCCCCACTTGGAGTCGACAAACATCAGCCATGGGCTTCTTTTGTCTGACCCATGGGCAGGCAACCACTGGCAGTTTTTCTCTACCAATGTCACTCCACTGAGAGGATTATCCCCACTCAAATTCAAAGTCCATCGCTCTGCTGATGGGTCTCACCCACTCGGAGACGACTGCGTATCCACTCTGCTGATGGACCTTACCCTTACTAAGAGTCCTGCAGAGGTCCACCGTTCTGCTATGGGTCTTACCATCACTTGGAGATGACTGCAAACTCACTCTGCTAATGGGTCTCACCCCCACTCAGAGTCCTGCAGAGTTTGTCACTCCGCTGATGGGTCTTGCTAATCTAATACACTTTTAAAAATAAGTTAAGATGTATGATGCAAGCGGTCACTCAAAATAAGAAATTGAAGCCAAATTCCTCGTGAAGGGCTCTAGAACTTCTCCTCTTTAATTCCTCTAGATTATGAGTTGAGGTACTTAATTGCTTCCTTATTGATATGAGTATAGACCGAAAAATGCAAGAAGATGAAATGAATGCAATAATGAAAAGAAGGCAAGTATTAGCATAAGTACAAGAATGTAAAACAACAAAAAGGGAAATCAATCGCAAACATAAGAGAATTTGTTTCGAGGTTCGAGCCACTGCTCTACATTCCCGCCTTCACCACTATGAAGGATTTCTACTAAATCCACAAAGGAAACTTCCACACAGGAACCTTACACCCAAGGGATTACAATTGGTTTACACAAGACCGGAGTACCCAACTCCAACAATACGATGCACACAAGAGGAACCATAACTCAAAGGAATACAAGTCACTTGGTGATCTAAAAAGACCACAAACACTCTCTTACAACTTCTTATAGAGTAGAGATGATTTTTGGCTCAAGAATAAAGTGAGAGAAAAATTTTAGTAGTAAGAGTTTAGAAGACTTGAAAACCAACTGAAAATTTTTGCAATAGAAAGAACTTAAAAATGGAAAGCAATGAAACACTTCTTCTCTTGAAAACTTGAAACTTGAATATTTTTTTTGTCAAAAACCAAAGACCCATGACCTCTATTTATAGGCAAAAGATAAATACCATTCATAAGTGTTACCAAGTCATTGGGGTGAGTTTAGCCACTTGGAAACAAGAAATAGCCGTTGGAATCCATAAAAAACAAAAACAGATCAGAATAGAGCCGTTGGTGTTAGTCTGGCAGTTGCCGGTCGACTAGCAGGCCACTTGGCAAAGTAGCCGTTGGCTCCGGTCGACCACCCGGTCAACCGCACGACATTATAAAAAGAGAGTTTTGAATTGCCGGTCGACCGGCACAAACTGAGAGTGAGTGGCTTGCAGTCAGTCATGCAAGGGTTGACGGTCGACCGCCCTGGTCGACCGACAGACGTGCACAGCGTGTACGTCCACGGCCAAAAGGGCCGGTCGACCGAGTTGGCCTAAAAAAGTTACGGTCGACCGGCCGGTCAACCGTGAAGGCCTGAAATAGGATATAAACAGATTTTTGAATATGAAAATATTTTTAAAATATTTTTATTTGGTTTGAGAGTTAAGTAGCATAGTATAGGAGATAAAATACATGTTCTAAACTTAATATAAAAATTTAAAAAATTATGAAATATGTATATCAACCAAACATGCAACAAAACTAATATCACCAAAAGCTTGTATTTTGAAAAGTGTATTTTTATGTGTAACTTCTTGAGCACATATATCATATCCTTACTCTTTAACATATTAAAACTCTTACAAGGGTCTAGGAGACTACAAGGTCTTCAATCGAGCTTTTCCATTTGCATTGTTGAGTTTTCTTGAATTCTTGATCACTTATTTGAGTCATCTTGAGTCAACACCACCTTCCTTTAGGGAAGAAAATGTTGGCCCAATGGCCTTCCACTCTAGTTTTGATGATGATCAAAACTCATGTAGTTATGTTTACTAATATTCTTGTGTTTCTAAGTTTCAGATCATTAACAGGATATTAGTTGGTGATTAGCTTCAACAAGATGATTAGAAGCTTATCATGGTGATTCCGGTGCCAAAGCTTAAAGATCATACCCTTTGCACTCGGTGGATCGCGTTTGGGAGCAAGTCTACTTGAAGATGGAGTTCCTCAAGGAAGACTTAGGTATCCTAGTTTAGATTATGAGTTTTAGATCCATTTGTAAAGCTTAGTATAGTTGATATGCTCAAGTGCACAAAACACACGTTTTATGATTTGATATTTGGTTTTTATGAATAGTTGATCAAAACAAGTTTACATGTTTTATATGTATAGTAGATGTATTCTAGTTATACATACATGGTTAACTTGCTAAACAAACTTATTTTGATATCCCTATTCATGTTTTGGAAAAATCTAGTTTGATAAAATACTAGCTTTGTTTTTGATAAAATTGGCAAGACACAAAAATGAATTGATATGATTGATATATGTCTTGAAATTTTTATCACAAGTTTGGTTATCAAAGTAAAATGATAAAACAAGTTTTAGAAACACATGTTTTTAGAAAAACAGTTTTTATTTTGATTAAAACTATCTAGTGGATTTACTGTGAATTTATGAGATTTTTAGAAAATATTTTACACTACTTTTCTGCCCTGCACTGTGCCTGCCAGGCCAGTACGGTCGACCGGACCGGTCGACCGCACCAAGTGGCCGGTCGACCGACTCGGTCGACCGATGTGCACAAACGTGCACGCTGGCGACACATGTAGCCGGTCGACCGGCCGGTCGACCGAGGTGAGAGTTTTGCTCACTGGTTTTTTCGGTCGACGGGCCGGTCGACCGCTAGTGCCCAACGGTCATATTTCTGACCGTTGGCGGTCGACCGGACCGGTCGACCGACGCCTGTCAGAGCTGCCAGCTCAGCTCTAACGGCTAGTTTTCTGTTTGGCCTATATAAACTCCATTTCTTTGGGGATTTTGGCTAAGGTTTTTAAGAGGAAAAATTCTGGTTTTCAGTAGAGTTTAAAAGAGTTTTAAAAAGAGTTTTTGTGCTTTAAACTTCTAATCTTTATTGTTTTGGGTTTTTGGAAAAATCAAAGAAATAGGAATTTGGGATATTTGTATTGGTTTTCATTCTCCATCTTTTACAAGAATTTCCCAAGTGTTTTCTTTGTTGCTTGTTTTCCAAAAACACCTAGTTTCCACACTTGAGCTATCTTCTATCCTAAACTATTAGGATCTTTGTTTTTGTGGAAAAGAAAAAGAGAAAAGAAAAGAGAAAGAAAAGAGAGTTTGTGGTTTTTGGAACCACTTGTTGTAAACACCCTTTTATTTGTGAATCCCTCTTCGGTAGAGGTGATCGGGTGATTGGTTTGTGAGCCTCTTAGGTAGAGGTGTGTGTTGTATTTGGCTACGGGCCGTATCCCTCTTCGGTAGAGGTGGATTGTGGTTGTATAGCCTCGGTGGCTTTGTAAGGTTGAGAGAGGAGTTTGGTACTCCTATAGTGGATTGGGAAATCCTACACGGTGGTGTAGGCGGGGAAGTAGAGCTAGGGGCTCGAACCTCGTAACAAATCTTTGTGTTAGCGTTTGATCCAATTTCTCTCAACTCTACTCTCTTTACAGTTGTGCAAGCATCATTCATTCATTGCATACATATTTATTAATTGCTTGTGTTGCCTTGCATCTCTTATATTGCTTATCCTTGATTGCTTGGCTTAATTGTGTGTGATTCATATTGCCATTGCTTGGATTGCTTGTGTGTGTGTGTCTAACTTATACTCATCCAACAAGAGCTTCACATAGCACCTCAACCCATTTCAAGGGGAATCAAGAGGAGTTAGTCCAGAGCCTCGAAAGGGAATTCGGCTACACTTGTTGAATTGTATTAGTTGGTGCAACACTTGCATTAGCTTCCGCATTTAGAGCTCTTAGTTTTTCATTTAGCCTTAGATTAGCATTTACACCTATTCACCCCCCCTCTAGGTGTTTTTCAATTGGTATCAGAGCTAGTGCTCCTGATACTTAGGCTTAACATCCTAGGAGTGAGATCCATTTGCTTGCTAATCTCATTTGCATTTGTTTGTTTGCACACATTTAGTTTATACCATGGACTTCATGACCCCACCTAGCTTTGACCCTTCCAACATTGATGTTTGGAAGTATAGGATGTCCATGTACCTAAAAACCCTAGGTTTGCATGTCTTTCTTGCCGCTACCAAGAAATGCTACCTTGGTAATGGTGATCATATAAGGGCCAATGCACAAGCCCTAGAGGCCATTAGAAGCACTTTACCAAAAGAATACCTTTTACGTGTTTCTAATCTTGATTCCGCTTTTGCAGTGTGGAACAAGTTGACAACAACCACCAACACCTCCAAGCTTCAATTGCAAATCCAAGAAGAGGAATCTAGTGGAGAATCCAACTCTCAATGCTTCATGGTCCAAGGAATGACTCCCTTGAGGTACACTCGGAAACTCCATTAGATAGTGATGATGATGCTAGTTCTTCTAATGATCATATTGATCCCCATGTCTTAAATGAAGAACTTTCTATTGTTTGTGAAAAATTGATAGAAAAATATAAGATTTTGAAAAAGAAAAGTCTAGAAATTGAAAAAGAAAATAAGTGTTTGCATTCTAGACTTGATTGTGTTTTGCAAGAAAGGGTTGAGGTCTATAATGAAAGGGATTCATTGAGATCTCAATTGGAACTTGCTTTAAAAGAAATAAATTTTTAAAGTCTAAAAATGATTGTGAAATTCTTTTGAAGAAAAATGATAACTTGTCTTCAAAAGTTGATTTTATTTTAAAAGAGAATGTTGATTTGAAAAATAAAATTATTTCTATTACAACTGATTTAGATGTTTGTTTAAAGAAAAATGAATCTTTGAAAATTAAAATTGATTCACATGTTTGCCATGCTAGTGTAGCCTCTTCATCTAGTCTACCTAATGCATGTACCTCTTCTTCTAGAATTAATGATGATATTTGTATGCTAAAGAAGAGAGTAGATTGTTTGGGCTCCACTATGAGCCAATGTGCTAAGAACCATACACGCTTGGAATCCTTGGTTCGAAAGAAACAAGTTCCATCTTCTATGCATGCACACCCTTCACGGCATACACATGCTTCACACGGACACCATCAACACAAGTATGCTCATGTGTACACATGTACACATTGTGGCCGAAAAGGCCATCTTGCTAAATTTTGCTATGATCGTTTACATGTTGAAAATTTAGCCAAGAAATTTGTTTGGGTTAGAGAAGGGACTAACCCCCATGGACCCAACAAGATGTGGGTACCAAAGACCACCCCTCCTATTTTTGATGTAGGTGTGGGCTCTCACATGACGTGAGAGTGATGACACCTTGGAGTGGATGCGTTCCGGACTTCATGGAAATCAAATTGGATGCATCACTTTCAAGGGAAGAGATGGTGGAGAGGACCACCAAGTTTTGGAGACAAGGAGAGTTGCTTCTTCGTTTTTGGTAACAATCCTTTACTCCCATTTATTGTTTACATGCCTTCCATGTTTTAATGTTTATAGCATGTTTTTGATGTCATTGGATTAGTATGTTCATTCCATGTTTATTAGAACCTTGACATACATATATAGTATTTGAGATACACATGCTTATATGATCCCATACTTAGTGTTCTCACTTATGTTTAAGCTATAATGTACATCATGAATCTAATACATGTGAATTTACATAGTAGTCATGTTTTAGGTTTATCATGATGATTTTCATATTTGTTTTGATGCTTCTTGTTAAGATTACTTGTTTAGATGTTAGTTTTCATTAAGACTAGGAATTATACTTGTACATATAATGGGCCACAAATAAATCTATATATGTTTGGGCTTGATTGCTTATTTGAACCCATTAGATGTGCTAGTATAGTCTAGTTTTGATGATTCATACATTTTAAACTTGTATTCCTATTTTTGGATTTGTTTTATGTGTATAAGTTTTCAATTCATGTATATGTGTATTTTGCCAAACTTTAAGATATACATGTATACCCCTTGAGTCATTTGCCTTTCATGCAAATATCTATTATGGACTCAAAGTGTGTTTAAGGGATATGTATGTATACTTCTTGTGTTGACAATCATACATATACCTTGAAATGAAAATTGCTTTGATGAAAATTTAGCCTTACATGTTTTCATGTTTATGTGTCAATATTTAACTTCATGTATATGTCCATCTTATCCAAACTATTGACTATACATGAGTATCCTTTTTGAGCCACGTGCCTTAATGCATATATCTTGTGGATTCTTTATGTTTTGGATATGTATGTATACGTTAGTTTGTATTAGACATACATATGCCTTGAAGATTAGATAGTTTTGATGATTTTCGTGTTTTTAAAGAATAATTGAGCTTAATGAAATATTTTTTCATGATTATGATCTTCACATATTATTTGTATACTCATATCTATTTCTCATGTTTTGTTTCTCATGAGTTATGCTTTATTGGTTAGAGTGATGATTGTCATGTGAATTTCATTTTTGTTTTATTCCTTACTTGAAGGATTTCGTGCTAGTTAACAAGTTTTCCATTTAACTAGTTGCGGTATTCTTCATATGGTAGAGATTTTCAAACAAAACTACATTTTCAAATCTATTTTTGAAAACCCCTACCATCCAAGGGCGGTAGGATGGGAGATCATGTTCATGTATGCCCTAAATTGAAAATCTTTAAAACTTGAATTATGATTGGGTGGTAGATGATATGATGTATACACTTGAACTTATTGTTATGTCAATTGGTATCATTGAACTCTTTCAATTGGTATCATTTTGATCTTTTTGGTATACTCATATATTTGTATGTATGTATGCTTTAAATTCCAAGTATATCAATTTCTATTGGTATCTATCTTTCATACATATATATGTTTGTATTTATGCTAGTGCTTGAGTTTCAATTTTATTTAAATTGATTACTTTTAAATTGTTATCAAGACTATGCATGTCTTTAGTTTGTTTTTCATAAAGGGGGAGAAAATTTGATTTTGTATTTCAATTGGTATTTGTACTCCCACTCTTTATGATCAAAAGTTGTTATTATTTTGAACATATGATATCAACATCAAATTTGTTTATATGTTTTTCAAAATGAAATATATTCTTACAATTGGTATCAAAATTTGTGTTTAGACATTCAAAATTTGTTATGTTGTTTTACAATTGGTAATTTGTTATGTTTAATTACAATTGGTATTTTCAAATTTTGTTTAAAGAAAATATTCAAAGTTTTGATTTGTATTTCCTATATGCAAGGAGAGCTTAACATCTCTCTTACATATAGATTCATGTTGAGTATATTATAAATTGAGGAGCATGACAACTCTTCTTTATATGATATACGTGTGTAGGGGGAGCTTCACATCTCCTCTTATGCATTACATAATATGTGTTATGTGAATTGGGGCTTGTCATCCCTTCTTCATGTAATGCATATGTGTAGGGAAGCTAACTTAGCGTCTTCCTCTTCATGAATGTATATAGCATATAACATATATTGATTCTTGTTTATTGGTATCAAGATGCTTCATTAACATATTTTTAATTGATATCATGTTTGTAGTCACCCCTTATTGATTTTGCTTTTTTGTTTTAGACAAAAAGGGGGAGAACATTGTCTTTTATTGTTTTGTTTGACATAAAGGGGAAGAAAGATTTTTACCCCTCGTTTTATTTATGATTTTGTTTACCCCTTTGTTGATGATTGACAAAAAGGGGGAGAAGTATTTGAGTTTTATATGCATGCTTATGTTTTATATGCATATATTATGTTTTAATCTCAAGAATAGTAAGTTTGATTGATTTATAGAGTTTGCTTTGTAATTGGTATCTAGAGCATATTTTATGTTGAATATTCCATTGGTATCTAGAGCACCATGTTTATATGCATTTGTCATGCATTGCATATTATTGTTACTTGTTTATGCATGAGTTAAGGGGGAGCTTCCTTGAAGCTTATCTTTAATCCATGCATATATAACTCCATGAGTTTTGTCATCATCAAAAAGGGGAGATTGTTGGCCCAATGGCCTTCCACTCTAGTTTTGATGATGATCAAAACTCATGTAGTTATGTTTACTAATATTCTTGTGTTTCTAAGTTTCAGATCATTAACAGGATATTAGTTGGTGATTGTTGACTGATTTTTCCTGCACGCAAAAGTAAAGATATTAGATTTAGGAATAGATCGTGCGAGGAATCAGTCTAATCCGCGGTAGCAGGGCTATGCGGGTCGTGATCCTCAAGGAGGGACTGCGATGGAAGCGTTAAGCAAGTTTCTCTAAAATTTTATCTTTTTTTTTTTAGTTAAATGGTGGTATTTACAATGGGTGGTATTTACAATGGATGGAAGAAAAGAATTGTGGAAGATGTGATTTAATCTACAAAAAGGAAAATAAAAGAAAAGAAAATAAAATAAAAGAAATACTAACCTTGGTTGAAGAAATTATGAAATCTTAACACTTTCTACCTTGCTTTGGAGGCATGAACGCATAAGGCATAGGATCGATCTCAGTCCCCTGTTCGCATTTAGATCATCAAGACTTGCAAGCATGAATCGATACGCACCTTGAGGAGGAGAACATCTCCATGAAATATCGTTGGCTCTCGCTAAGACTCGTTATACTCGTGCTTCAGAAATCACTTGCATGCTCATACAAACCAACATAGATCACAGAGAAAAAGAAAAGAAAAACAAAATAAAAGTACACATAAGAATAAAGAACAAAAAAAAATTATACCTTTATTGATCAGCAGAGAAGAAGGAGGTACATCGGTGTCACGCTCAATATAATCCTCTCTCTCTCTTTAAAATAAAAAGAAACCCTAACTACAAAACTAAAAGAGAGAAAAACCCTAAAAATCTGAACTTTGGCCCTTTGCTGGACGCTGGACGCTCTGTACGTTGCACTTTGCAGAGATATTTATAGTGTAGAAGAGAGAAGAGTCCCGGACGAACTTGCTCACAAAAATTGGTATTCCATCTCATCTGTATTGCCGCGGATGCGCGGCTTTTGCCGCGCCTCCGCGGCAGTTAAGTGGCTGCTGGCCACGCGCTTTGGCGCGTGGCCTCTCCTGGTCCGTCCCTGTGGGCTTCTGCTTTTGGAAGGTTGATCCTGGCCTTTTAATCTGGATTTTCGAGGTAACTTGGTAATCAAGTTACTCTTAATCCAGATTTCTTTAAATCCTCTCTCCACGAAATTCCTCTTTATCTTGGCTTTTTATCCTTATCCCGCAGGTGTTTAGGGTTTGATAGAAGTCTATCCTTCCCTAATCTCTGATATTTGCAACTTTTAGCCCTTGTATTTGCATTTTGAATCTTTGTATTTGCGCTTTTTCACCTGGGCTTCAAACATGGGCTTGGATCTGGGCTTTTGGGCTCTTTAGGCTTTATTTATTACTAAAATAACAATTCGAGGCCTGCACACAATAAATAATAAAATATTAATAATTGTGCAGAATTAAATGAATAAATATGAAAATGTGATGGTAAATATGATGATAAAAATGCACTTTTGACTACCAATCACACCCCCACACTTATCTTTTTGCTCGTCCTCGAGTAAAAACAAAAAAAAAAAAAAAATTAATCTAACCTAACTCACTTTCGTAGGAATCACGATTGCACTTAGCACGTGCAACAAGCCGTTAAACCTCTAGGTTACCCTAGAGGACGAGTGTTGTCTCGTGAGGGTTTTCAGCGGATTGCACCCACAAAATCCATAAAAAGGAAAATATTTGAATTATATTTGAAGAGACTAAGTAGTCTATAAGTTTTAGGATCCTCAATTTTATTCATTCTTCAAACCTAGTCTTTATAAAGTCAATTGTTATTCATTTTAGGTAAGGATTAAAATTGAATTTCTAATATAGTCTTTTTCGTTACCAAAAGTCATACGCACCCTTGTGAATCTAGGAATTCCTTAACTTGGATTCTCATGCCACATTATTATTTTTATAACATCATCTAATTTTCTTTCGTGTAAGTATCAAGGCTTCTTGAGGCCCTCATACCTAACTAATTGACTATTAGATGTGTTAATATATATATATATATATATTTTTTGGCATGTATAACTCATCTAATTTTCTTTCGTATAAGTATCAAGGCTTCTTGAGGCCCTCATACCTAACTAATTGATTATTAGATGTGTTAATACATATATTATATTTCTTAGTTTTCTTAGGCTTTCTAATCCACCCATGTAGCGAACTTAAAGTCGGTGGCTCCCAAACCGGTTGGCTTTAGGGCACCAGGTGAGAAAAACACCCGCGGACTCAAATTCGAGTGAACTAGGCCCCAAAACTAAGGACTTTATTTTATTTACTCACCTTTAGGCATGAATACTTATGCTTCTTGAGGCACATATATCAGCTTAATTGGTGATTTTTTTTTTTTTTTCTTCTTCTTTTTTTTTTTTTTTTTTTTTTTTATGAGGCACAAGGTCTTTGTCTTAGAATCCTAGATATGCATTTGGTATGCACATTTCATTAAGATAAAAATCAAGACTAATTATTTATTCAATTTCTCTCCTATACCTAAAAATTAAACAATTTATTTATTTTGACCAAGTTTTTAGAAATCCTAATCATGATTTTCCTAATCCTTAAAACTAACTTAGATTTCTTTCAAAAAATAAGTCAAAATATTTCCTTTTTATAACATTTTTTTTTTTTTAAAAATTTTTTTGTATTAGCAAATTTTGTTAGTGTCTACCTATGTTAGTATGTTAGTAAAGCCCACCCCCACACTTATCTCATGCATTGTCCTCAATGTATGAATGAATGCATATATGCATGAAACAGAACAAGGGACGGCGGAAGTTACCTTAGGGTGGTGGTTCCGGAGGTGGTCTAATTGGTCCACGAAATGCGGCCCAATCAAGATAACAGATAATTTGGTGGAACCCACCAGAAACTTTCCTTACATAACCCACTAAAATATATGTATAATCATTTTTAGAATTTCCACCCCATCAAATTTCCAAATTTCATAATAAATTTCAGAGTTAATTGTCTCAACCTCCTTGTCCCAAAATGGAGTATGAAAAGATGGAATGATTGACTTGGACATGGGAAGTACGGGAACGAATACTGACTCAGGGAAGAAGCTCAAATCAAGTAAGGGCTCAGGAGTCGGGCTAAGTTCGAGAAGTGGGTCCAAGTCAAAAAATTGAAACTCAAGTCCACAATCATCTTCCCACAATGGAATGTGACTCAATGGTGGTGATTCAAGTTCAGGAATGATAGATGTGGGAATCAAAACTGACTCTAAAATATTACCTAAGTCGGGTAACAAAACAGGAGTCAATAATGATTCAGGAATTTGAACTTGATCATAGATTTGAGAATCTAGGTCACATTCGAGTTCTAATTCGGGAAAGGAAAAACTTGCCAAATTATCAGAATTTGAAGTTTCGGCAAGTTCACAAGATGGTACTGAATTAGAAACTTGTTGTTCCAAGCAACTTGGTTCGTCGGCTCTAATCAAGTGGTCATCGATATCAGAATCAGCCGGCCGGTGTAAGCATTCCACCATCAAATCTATGTCATGATCACGGGCTAATTTAGCCTCAGTCATGGCAGCTAGCATCCCTTCATAGTCGATAGGTGGATCATATTCTGATTGGACTTGAAAATAGGACGGGTAATCGTGATAAATTTGTGAGTCGGTGGACTCACGTATCATCATGTCTAAAATTGATGGTGATTTTTGCTTGGACTCATTCCTACTCATCATTTCCAAGATAGATGGATTTCTATTCTGAATGGGTGGATCTGAGTATGAATTTTGGGAAGAATGTGGACTAGATGGATATGAAGGACAATTAGGTTGAGAATTAGACTCGGGGGACTCGAAACCCCATGAACTCTGTGACGAGTTGAAATTATTATGAAAATTATAGTCATAAGATGGGGGGTGTGGGTTATATTCATTCGGATAAGACCATTCCGGCACACTAGATTGGTCAAAGTTAGGGTATGCCGGGTTGGTAATATCCGAATAATAGTTAGGGGTGTAATATGGATTAAAATTGGAATTATTATTATATGCCATATCACACCAACACAAACAAAACAAACAAATAAACAAACAAAAAGAAAAATTCTAATCTAAGTTAGGGTAGACCTATGACCTAGACGACTCCTAACTGGTTAGACTGTCCACGGGAGGTAGGGTGTAGACTTTGACCACAAGTTAATCAGCCAGGTCGGGGCAAGAGTGGTGGGAGGTTTTCCGTCAAAGACGTTCCTTAATTAAATAACCACCACACTTCGGGCTTTCGGCCCTCAATCCCCTTCCTAGACACTGATTTGGCAGGAGTCAACTTCCAACACCGTTCCCCCTTAGGATAATCTCCTAATTGAGTCCGAGATGTCCCTAGGGCCAACGTCTACTAATTTTTAAGTTAGGCTTGGGTTAGTGAGTGCTCGGGATATGATTTTTGGGCTAAGGAAGGGTGATGAAATCCCCACCTTATCTTGTTAATGGGTTATGCCCTTAAGATGAATTAGTGCAAGTGTACAAGATAAATAGATAAGAATCACTCAAAGCAGAAAATCAACCAAGAGATGAATCCTATTCTACATGCAATGCGTACGTACCTTGCCTCCAGCACTCTTCAACAGTAAAAGTAAAAGAATTGAAAGACACGTGCCTAGAATGCAATTGTCTAAACAATTTTTAATTACAACCAATTTTTTACTGTTGATTAAATTAGCAGGTATATGGTGAATAATACAGGAAGATAAGTATTGCAGAAGCTGTATTTTGCAGAGCTGAAGACCCTGCAGAAAAATTGTCAGGAGTGAACTCCTCCTTGCCGCAGATCCGCGGCTTTGGCCGCGTTTCTGCGGCAATTTGGAGGGATCCTGGGCTCTGCTTTCTGGAGCAGAGGCCCAGGTCCACTTATATGTTACTGCAGTTGCAAAAATCCTGTTTCTTCACCTGTAACCTGCAACAGAAAAGAATAAAGAATAAGTTAATAAAAATATTTTTTTATTAGAGAATAACTTACCGTCCCTCCCCGGCAACGGCGCCAATTTGTTGACTGATTTTTCCTGCACGCAAAAGTAAAGATATTAGATTTAGGAATAGATCGTGCGAGGAATCAGTTCTAATCCGCGGTAGCAGGGCTATGCGGGTCGTGATCCTCAAGGAGGGACTGCGATGGAAGCGTTAAGCAAGTTTCTCTAAAATTTTATCTTTTTTTTTTTTAGTTAAATGGTGGTATTTACAATGGGTGGTATTTACAATGGATGGAAGAAAAGAATTGTGGAAGATGTGATTTAATCTACAAAAAGGAAAATAAAAGAAAAGAAAATAAAATAAAAGAAATACTAACCTTGGTTGAAGAAATTATGAAATCTTAACACTTTCTACCTTGCTTTGGAGGCATGAACGCATAAGGCATAGGATCGATCTCAGTCCCCTGTTCGCATTTAGATCATCAAGACTTGCAAGCATGAATCGATACGCACCTTGAGGAGGAGAACATCTCCATGAAATATCGTTGGCTCTCGCTAAGACTCGTTATACTCGTGCTTCAGAAATCACTTGCATGCTCATACAAACCAACATAGATCACAGAGAAAAAGAAAAGAAAAACAAAATAAAAGTACACATAAGAATAAAGAACAAAATAAAAATTATACCTTTATTGATCAGCAGAGAAGAAGGAGGTACATCGGTGTCACGCTCAATATAATCCTCTCTCTCTCTTTAAAATAAAAAGAAACCCTAACTACAAAACTAAAAGAGAGAAAAACCCTAAAAATCTGAACTTTGGCCCTTTGCTGGACGCTGGACGCTCTGTACGTTGCACTTTGCAGAGATATTTATAGTGTAGAAGAGAGAAGAGTCCCGGACGAACTTGCCCACAAAAATTGGTATTCCATCTCATCTGTATTGCCGCGGATGCGCGGCTTTTGCCGCGCCTCCGCGGCAGTTAAGTGGCTGCTGGCCACGCGCTTTGGCGCGTGGCCTCTCCTGGTAAAAGCCGCGCCTCCGCGGCAGTTAAGTGGCTGCTGGCCACGCGCTTTGGCGCGTGGCCTCTCCTGGTCCGTCCCTGTGGGCTTCTGCTTTTGGAAGGTTGATCCTGGCCTTTTAATCTGGATTTTCGAGGTAACTTGGTAATCAAGTTACTCTTAATCCAGATTTCTTCAAATCCTCTCTCCACGAAATTCCTCTTTATCTTGGCTTTTTATCCTTATCCCGCAGGTGTTTAGGGTTTGATAGAAGTCTATCCTTCCCTAATCTCTGATATTTGCAACTTTTAGCCCTTGTATTTGCATTTTGAATCTTTGTATTTGCGCTTTTTCACCTGGGCTTCAAACATGGGCTTGGATCTGGGCTTTTGGGCTCTTTAGGCTTTATTTATTACTAAAATAACAATTCGAGGCCTGCACACAATAAATAATAAAATATTAATAATTGTGCAGAATTAAATGAATAAATATGAAAATGTGATGGTAAATATGATGATAAAAATGCACTTTTGACTACCAATCAGTGATTAGCTTCAACAAGATGATTAGAAGCTTATCATGGTGATTCCGGTGCCAAAGCTTAAAGATCATACCCTTTGCACTCGGTGGATCGCGTTTGGGAGCAAGTCTACTTGAAGATGGAGTTCCTCAAGGAAGACTTAGGTATCCTAGTTTAGATTATGAGTTTTAGATCCATTTGTAAAGCTTAGTATAGTTGATATGCTCAAGTGCACAAAACACACGTTTTATGATTTGATATTTGGTTTTTATGAATAGTTGATCAAAACAAGTTTACATGTTTTATATGTATAGTAGATGTATTCTAGTTATACATACATGGTTTAACTTGCTAAACAAACTTATTTTGATATCCCTATTCATGTTTTGGAAAAATCTAGTTTGATAAAATACTAGCTTTGTTTTTGATAAAATTGGCAAGACACAAAAATGAATTGATATGATTGATATATGTCTTGAAATTTTTATCACAAGTTTGGTTATCAAAGTAAAATGATAAAACAAGTTTTAGAAACACATGTTTTTAGAAAAATAGTTTTTATTTTGATTAAAACTATCTAGTGGATTTACTGTGAATTTATGAGATTTTTAGAAAATATTTTACACTACTTTTCTGCCCTGCACTGTGCCTGCCAGGCCAGTACGGTCGACCGGACCGGTCGACCGCACCAAGTGGCCGGTCGACCGACTCGGTCGACCGATGTGCACAAACGTGCACGCTGGCGACACATGTAGCCGGTCGACCGGGCTGGTCGACCGAGGTGAGAGTTTTGCTCACTGGTTTTTTCGGTCGACCGGGCCGGTCGACCGCTAGTGCCCAACGGTCATATTTCTGACCGTTGGCGGTCGACCGGACCGGTCGACCGACGCCTGTCAGAGCTGCCAGCTCAGCTCTAACGGCTAGTTTTCTGTTTGGCCTATATAAACTCCATTTCTTTGGGGATTTTGGCTAAGGTTTTTAAGAGGAAAAATTCTGGTTTTCAGTAGAGTTTAAAAGAGTTTAAAAAGAGTTTTTGTGCTTTAAACTTCTAATCTTTATTGTTTTGGGTTTTTGGAAAAATCAAAGAAATAGGAATTTGGGATATTTGTATTGGTTTTCATTCTCCATCTTTTACAAGAATTTCCCAAGTGTTTTCTTTGTTGCTTGTTTTCCAAAAACACCTAGTTTCCACACTTGAGCTATCTTCTATCCTAAACTATTAGGATCTTTGTTTTTGTGGAAAAGAAAAAGAGAAAGAAAAGAGAAAGAAAAGAGAGTTTGTGGTTTTTGGAACCACTTGTTGTAAACACCCTTTTATTTGTGAATCCCTCTTCGGTAGAGGTGATCGGGTGATTGGTTTGTGAGCCTCTTAGGTAGAGGTGTGTGTTGTATTTGGCTACGGGCCGTATCCCTCTTCGGTAGAGGTGGATTGTGGTTGTATAGCCTCGGTGGCTTTGTAAGGTTGAGAGAGGAGTTTGGTACTCCTATAGTGGATTGGGAAATCCTACACGGTGGTGTAGGCGGGGAAGTAGAGCTAGGGGCTCGAACCTCGTAACAAATCTTTGTGTTAGCGTTTGATCCAATTTCTCTCAACTCTACTCTCTTTACATTTGTGCAAGCATCATTCATTCATTGCATACATAATTTATTAATTGCTTGTGTTGCCTTGCATCTCTTATATTGCTTATCCTTGATTGCTTGGCTTAATTGTGTGTGATTCATATTGCCATTGCTTGGATTGCTTGTGTGTGTGTGTCTAACTTATACTCATCAACAAGAGCTTCACATAGCACCTCAACCCATTTCAAGGGGAATCAAGAGGAGTTAGTCCAGAGCCTCGAAAGGGGAATTCGGCTACACTTGTTGAATTGTATTAGTTGGTGCAACACTTGCATTAGCTTCCGCATTTAGAGCTCTTAGTTTTTCATTTAGCCTTAGATTAGCATTTACACCTATTCACCCCCCCTCTAGGTGTTTTTCAGAAACATCTTGAATCCTAATAACCCTGAATAATCTTAAACACTTAAACTTGATTAGTACAAATAACCATATATGTTTTGTGATCATCAAAACTCTAAAACCCGGTGATTGTAACCTTGGGCCAACAATCTCCCCCTTTTTGATGATGACAAAACATATGAGTTATTTAGAAACAAATGTGGAAGGAGCTTGAAAAAGCTTCCCCTCAAATCATGCTTATCTATCAAGAATAAGAAACGAATATTATAACAAAAATGAATTGAAAAGTATGCATGAAAAAGAAATAATAACTCAAAAGTATTTCTCCCCCTTTTTGTCATGCATAAAAAAGGGTCAAGTCAATAAAACATATTTGAAGAGTATTTGCAAATTGTCATGAATCCATAATACGAACATTTAATTCACCACATATAAAGGAAAATCTATTATAATCTAGTGGCTTAGTAAAATTATCTGCAAGTTGAAAATCGGTAGAAACATAATCAATTTCAATATCACCTTTCTCATAATGATCTCTAAGAAAGTGATACAGAATGTCAATGTGCTTAGTCTTGCTATGTTGATTTGTATTTTTAGTCATATGAATAGTACTAGTATTATCACAAAATATTTTAATATGGTCATAATGCAAATCATAATCAAGGAGAGTATGTTTCATCCAGAGGACTTGTGCACAACAAGATCCCGGCCGCAACATACTCCGCCTCGGCGGTTGAGAGGGCTACAGAATTTTGCTTCTTGGAAGACCATGAAACAAGACAATTTTCTAAAAACTGACAGGTTTCACTAGTACTCTTCCTATCCACTCTACAACCCGCATAGTCGGCATCCGAAAAACTCGTCATGAAAAATTGTCCGGTCTTCGGATACCACAAACCCATTCCAATGGTGCCCTTAAGATATCTAATAATGCGTTTTACCGCAATCAAATAGGACTCTTTTGGACACGATTAAAATCTAGCACAAAGACAAACGTTAAACATAATATTCGGCCTACTCGTCGTTAAATATAATAAACTATCAATCATGCTACGATAGAGTTTAATGTCTATATTTATACCTAGTTCATCCTTGTCAAGTTTAGTTGTGGTAGTCATGGGAGTTTTGCTTGTCTTAACTCCTTCAAGCCCAAATTTCTTGATGGGTTCCTTCGTGTACTTGGCTTGATTTATAAAAATCCCATCACTCCTTTGCTTGATTTGGAGTCCAAGGAAGTAGTTAAGTTCGCCCATCATAGACATCTCAAATTCCTTCTTCATGCATGATTCAAAATCTTTGCAAAGTTTTTCATTAGTAGATCCAAATATAATATCATCAACATATATTTGAACAATAAGAATATCATTTTCAACATGTTTAGTAAACAAAGTGGTATCTATTGTACCTTTAGCAAAATCATTAGAAATAAAAAATGATGAAAGTCTTTCATACCAAGCTCTAGGAGCTTGTTTTAAACCATATAAAGCTTTGTCTAGTTTAAAAACAAAATCCGGATGTGTAGGATCAACAAACCCGGGGGTTGTTCAACATATACCTCCTCTTCAATAAACCCATTTAAAAATGCACTTTTGACATCCATTTGAAAAAGTTTGAAATCTTTATAGGAAGTAAAAGTAAGTGTTATCCGTATGGCTTCAAGCCATGCTATGGGTGCAAAGGTTTCCTCAAAATTTATACCTTCGATTTGGGTGTAACCTTGGGCCACTAATCTAGCTTTATTCCTAACAACATTGCCCGACTCATCCAACTTGTTCCTAAAAATCTATTTAGTACCAATTGTTGGTCTATCATGGGGTCTAGGGATAAGATGGCAAACTTGGTTGCGCTCAAATTGATTGAACTCCTCTTGCATGGCAAGCAACCAATATGAGTCGCCCTCGGTTTCGAGGATGTTCTTTGGTTCAAATGAGAAATAAAAGCATAATGGTCACTAAGATCATAGAGTTTAGAAAGAGTAGTTATCCCTTTTGATACATCTGATAGGTAGTAAAAAGTGCATATTTATCATCACATTTACTATCACATTTTCATATTTATTCATATAATCATGCACTATTACTAATATTTTATTATTTATTGTGTGCAGGCCTTGAGTAATAAAAATAAAGGAATAAAGCCTTAAAAGAAGCCCAAAAGCCCATGTTTAAAGCCCAATGCAAAAGTTACAATTATCAAATGTCAAAATTGCAATTACTAAGGGCAATAGTTGCAAATACTAAAAGAAGAGGGAAGGATAGACTTCTATTCAACCCTAAATACTTGCAGGATGAGGATAAAAGCCAAAGAAGAGAGTGCAAAGATAACAAATTCGTTGATAAAAGATTTGGATTTAGGGTAACTTGCTTCCCAAGTTATCCCGAAATCCCAAAATAAAGAGTCAGGATACATCTTCCAGACGGATAAACCCAGATGGACGGACCAGAGGAGGCCACGCGCGAAAGCGCGTGGCCAGGGAGCCAGCTAAGGTCGCGGAAACGCGGCCCAAGCCGCGTTTCCGCTGCAGTTTGGATGAGCCCGGGCAACAGTTTTCTTTGAGGAGTCGTATTGGGACTCTACCTCCTTTTGCACCTATAAATACCCCTGCAGAGCAACAGGGAAGGGCGTCCAGCGAACTACAGAGGTAAATCTAGGATTTTTAGGCTAGTTGTAGTTTAGGTTTTTATTTTTCCTTTTTGTAATTTTTATTTTTTCTTTATGTAACTGAGAGTAGAGGATGCTTTCATAGAGGAAGGAGATCATGCTTGTACTGAGGTGACATCGGTGTAAGTCAAACTTTTCTTCCATTGTTAATAAAATCTACTCAAGGTTTGTTTTTGTTCTTCTATTCTTGTTTTATTTTTGTTCTTCTATTCTTGTTTTATTTTATTGTTTCTCTATTCTTGTTTTATTTTATTATTTCTCTCTGATGTCTTGCAAACCATGAGATCTGATCACTTCGAGACTGCTTAGCCGAAGAAGTGCCCCTGATGGCCTATGGTGATGAACAAGCCGTCTCTTGCTAGTGTAGTTTGTCTTTTCTTTTCGTAGTGTAGATCGAGAAGGGGGAAGATCCTATACGCCATGCTTGAATGCCTTCAAAGACAAGGTAAGTTGTTACAAACGGATCAAAGGTAAACATGGCAGAAGAGGTAGGTATGTGTTTTAGTTATAGTTTTCTTTCTTTGTAATTTTAGTTTAGATCACCAATTCCACATCTTTCCAATTTCTTTCACACTTCTCATTATAAATACCACACTTCTTATTGTAAATACCATTGTAAATAACAAAATAAATAAAAAAGAGATAACTTACTAAACAAGCTTCCATCGCTAGTCCCTCCCTGAGAATCACGACCCGCATAGCCATTGCTACAGTGGATTAGAATTGAGCACCTTGCACATCTTTACTTCTAAATCTAATATTCTATATTTTGTGTGCAGGTAAAATCTCAATCAAATTTTGGCGCCGTTGTCGGGGAGGGACGGTAAGTTTCTCTCTCTAAAAAAACTAATTATTGATTTATTTATTCTTTCTGTTTGCAGGTTTGGAGAACAGGAAAACTAACAGCAGCAAGGTCATATGGCAACTCTGTGCCTCTGCCCTCGAAGGCAGAGCAACAGGGCCTACTATAGAGCCGCGGTTCCGCGGCAAAAGCCGCGTTTCCGCGGCCTGAGTAGTTCACTACTCACCCTATTTTTTGCAGGTTGCTGCTACTTGCAAATCTAATTTTCTGCTCTGTTAACTTTTCTCTGTGATCATCCTGCACACTGCTAATTAATTAACAGTAACCCATTTGTTGAAAAAAATAAAAAAAATTAGACGCTTGCATATAGGCACGTGTCTATTTAATTTTTAATTTCTGTTGAAGAGTGCTGGAGACAAGGTACGTTTGCATTGCATATAGACTAGGAAGCACCCTTGGCTGATTTTCTGCTTTGAGTGAATATTTGTCTATTGCTTTACACGTGTACTAAATTGACTTAAGGGCTTGTCCTATAAATAAGATAAGGTGGGGATTTCATCACCCTTCCTTGGCCCACAAACAATCTCCTCACTCACTAACCCAAGCCTAACTAAAAATGAGTAGACGTTGGCCCTAGGGACATCTCGGACTCAATTAGGAGATTATCCTAAGGGGAAACGGTGTTGGAAATTGACTCCTGCCAAATCAGTATCTAGAAAGGGGATTGAGGGCCGAAAGCCCGAAGATTGGTGGTTATTTAATTAAGGAACGTCTTTGACGGAAAACCTCCCACCAATCTTACCCTGACCTGGCTGATTAACTTGTGGTCAAAGTCTGCACCCTACCTCCCGTGAACAGTCTAACCAGTTAGGAGTCGTCTAGGTCATAGGTCTACCCTAACTTAGGTTAGAATTTTTCTTTTTTGTTTGCTTATTTATTTGTTTTTTTCTTTTATTTGTGTTTGTGTGATATGGCATATAATAATAATTTTTCCAATTTTAATCCATATTACACACTAACCTCTTTTTAAAGATATTACCAACCCGGCATATCATAATTTTGACCAACCTAGTGTGCCGGAATGGTCTTATCTGAATGAATATAACCCATGCCCCCCATCTTATGACCATAATTTTCATACTACTTTCAACTCTTCACAGAGTTCATGGGTTTCGCTTCCCCCGAGTCCAATGTTCAACCAACTTGTCCTCCATATCCACCTTGTCCACAATATTCCCAAGATTCATACTCAGATCCACCCATTCAGAATAGAAAACCATCTATCTTGGAAATGATGAGTATGCATGAGTCCAAGCAACAATTACCATCAATCTTAGACATGATGATGCGTGAGTCCAAGCAACAATCACAGAATTACTCACAACTTCATCACGATTGTCCCAACAACACTTCCTCTTTTCAAGTCCAATCACAAAATGATGCACCAATCGACTATGAAAAGATGCTTGAAGCCATGACTCAAGCTAGATTAGCTCGTGATCATGAAATAGATATGATGGTTCAATCTTTACGCTCTGACCGTTCGGACATTTCTGATATCGCTAGAGCCGAAGAGTCACGTTGCTTTAGACAACAAGATTCTAATTCAGTACCATCATTTGAACTTGCCGAAACTCCAATTTTTGATAGTTTGGCAAGTTATTCCTTTCCTGAAATAGAACTTGAGCATGAACATGATCATGATCTCCCACTTGGTGATTCAATTCTACTTCCTGATTCATAATGACTCCGGTGTCTTCCCCTGATTTTACTTTTCCCGAGTCAACATTAAATCCTGTGCCAATTCATCATGAAATTGAATCACCCTTTTTGATGATCATATTGAACTTGACCAATTTTATATTTTGAAAGTCCCATGGATAAATTGGAAAGTTCTCATTTTTATGATATTGAACTCAATGAGATATGTGACCTAGATTCTCAAATCTATGATCAAGTTCAAATTCCCGAATTATTATTGACTCCTGTTTTGTTACCCGACTTAGGTAATATTTTAGAGTCAGTTTTGATTCCCACCTATTATTCCTGAACTTAAACCACCAATATTGAGTCACATTCCATTGTGGGAAAATGATTGTGGACTTGAGTTTCAACTTCTTGACTTGGACACACTTCTTGAACCGAGCTCGACTCCTGAACCCTTACTTGATTTAAGTTTCTTTCCTGAGTCGGTATTCGTTCACATACTTCTGACGTCCAAGTCAATCATTCCATCTTTTCACACTCCATTTTGGGACAAGGCGGTTGACACAATTGACTCTGAAAATAATTATGAAATTTGAAAATTTGATGGGGTGGAATTGTTAAAAATGATCATACATACATTTTAGTGGGTTACACAAGAGAAATTTCTGGTGGGTTCCTCCGAATATCACATTATCTTGATTGGGTAGCAACGCTTGGCCCAATTAGACCACCACCGGAACCAGCACCTTGAGGTAACTTCTGCCTTCCCTTCTTCTGTTTCATGCATACATGCATACATTCATACATTAAGGATAATGCATGAGATAAGTGTGGGGGAGGCTTTACTAACATACTAACATAGGTAGAAACTAACAAAAATTTGCTAATTAAAAAAAAAAAGGGACAATATTTTGACTTATCTTTTGAAAGAAATCTAAGTTAGTCTTAAGAATTAGAAAAATCATGATTAGGATTTCTAAAAACTTGGTCAAAATAAATAAATTGTTGAATTTTTAGGTATAGGAGGAGAAATTGAATAAGTAGTTAGTCTTAATTTTTACCTTAATAAAATGTGCATACCTAATACATTTACATATCTAGGATTCCAAGACAAAGACTCTTGTGCCCTATAATAAATAATACAAAAAATGATTCACTAATTAAGCTGGATACATGTGCCTCAAGAAGCATAAGTATTCACGCCTAAAGGTGATGTTATGAATATAGCCCTTAGTTTTGTGGCCTATCACTCGAATCCTTAAGTCCGCGGGGTGTTTTCTCACCCGGTGCCCTAAAGCCGACCGGTTTGGGAGCCACCGACTTTAAGTTCGCTACATGGGTGGATTAGAAAGCCTAAGGAAACTAAGAAAAATTACTTTTATATGTACTAACACATCAATAGTCAATTAGTTAGGTATGACGGCCTCAAGAAGCCTTGATACTTACATGAAAGAAAATTAGATGAGTTATACATATTAAAAAAAGAAAATAATAATAAAGAGGCATGAGAGTCCAAGTGAAGGAATTCCTAGTAAAGATTCACAAGGATGCATATGACTTAGGGTAACGAAAAAGACTATACAAATATTCAATTTTGACCCTTCCTAAAAAGGAAAACAATTTACTATATAAAGACTAAGTTTAAGAATGAATAAAAATGAGGATCCTAAAAACTTATAGATTACTTAGTCTCTTCAAACGTATTTCAAATATTTTCCTTTTTATGGATTTTGTGGGTGTAATCCACTGAAAACCCTCACGAGATAACACTCGTCCTCTAGGGTAACCTAGGGGTTTAACGGCTTGTTGCACCATGCTAAGTGCAACCGTGATTCCTACGAAAGTGAGTTAGCAAGTTTAGTTTTTTCTTTTTCTTTTTAATTTTTACTCGAGGACGAGCAAAAAGATAAGTGTGGGGGTGTGATAGGTAGTAAAAAGTGCATATTTATCATCACATTTACTATCACATTTTCATATTTATTCATATAATCATGCACTATTACTAATATTTTATTATTTATTGTGTACAGGCCTTGAGTAATAAAAATAAAGGAATAAAGCCTTAAAAGAAGCCCAAAAGCTCATGTTTAAAGCCCAATGCAAAAGTTGCAATTATCAAATGTCAAAATTGCAATTACTAAGGGCAATAGTTGCAAATACTAAAAGAAGAGGGAAGGATAAACTTCTATTCAACCCTAAATACTTGCAGGATGAGGATAAAAGCCAAAGAAGAGAGTGCAAAGATAACAAATTCGTTGATAAAAGATTTGGATTTAGGGTAACTTGCTTCCCAAGTTATCCCGAAATCCAAAATAAAGAGTCAGGATACATCTTCCAGACGGATAAATCTAGATGGACGGACCAGAGGAGCCACGCGCGAAAGCGCGTGGCCAGGGAGCCAGCTAAGGCCGCGGAAACGCGGCTTGGCCGCGTTTCCGCGGCAGTTTGGATGAGCCCGGGCAATAGTTTTCTTTGAGGGGTCGTATTGGAACTCTACCTCCTTCTGCACCTATAAATACCCCTGCAGAGCAACAGGGAAGGGCGTCCAGTGAACTACAGAGGTAAATCTCGGGGTTTTAGGCTAGTTGTAGTTTAGGTTTTTATTTTTCCTTTTTGTAATTTTTATTTTTTCTTTATGCAACTGAGAGTAGAGGATGCTTTCATGGAGGAAGGAGATCATGCTTGTACTGAGGTGACATCGGTGTAAGTCAAACTTTTCTTCCATTGTTAATAAAATCTACTCAAGGTTTGTTTTTGTTCTTCTATTATTGTTTTATTTTTGTTCTTCTATTCTTGTTTTATTTTATTGTTTCCCTATTCTTGTTTTATTTTATTATTTCTCTCTGATGTCTTGCAAACCATGAGATCTGATCGCTTCGAGACTGCTTAGCCAAAGAAGTGCCCTTGATGGCCTATGGTGATGAACAAGCCGTCTCTTGCTAGTGTAGTTTGTCTTTTCTTTTCGTAGTGTAGATCGAGAAGGGGGAAGATCCTATACGCCATGCTTGAATGCCTTCAAAGACAAGGTAAGTCGTTGCAACGGATCAAAGGTAAACAGGTCAGAAGAGGTAGGTATGTGTTTAGTTATAGTTTTCTTTCTTTGTAATTTTAGTTTAGATCACCAACTCCACATCTTTCCAATTTCTTTCACACTTCTCATTGTAAATACCACACTTCTTATTGTAAATACCATTGTAAATAACAAAATAAATAAAAAAGAAATAACTTACTAAACAAGCTTCCATCGCTAGTCCCTCCCTGAGGATCACGACCCGCATAGCCATTGCTACAGCGGATTAGAATTGAGCACCTTGTACATCTTTACTTCTAAATCTAATATTCTATATTTTGTGTGCAGGTAAAATCTCAATCAACATCACCTATAATTAGATCCTTGGGATGATGTGGAGTGAACCTCCAATCCTTTGGAAGTGGTTGTGGTGTCTCCACTTCAACTTCTTAAACTTCACTTTGCACATCAATCTTTGGCTCGTCTTCTTTTATAGGTGAATCCTTCAAGGTAATCCTCTCCATGTCTTCACCTAAGGAATCTATTTCTACAACATTCTCAACAAAAATATTACATTCCTCAAACTTTACATGTATAGATTCTTCAATAGTCATTGTAGATTTATTGAAAACTCTATAGGCTTTACTAGCGATAGAGTAACCAACAAAAATAGCTTCATAAGATTTTGCATCAAACTTACCTAAATTATCTTTAGTATTTAAAACAAAACATTTACAACCAAAAACTTTGAAATAAGAAACATTTGGTTTTCTTGAATAGTAGATTTCGAAAGAAGTTTTAGAAGTGTTTTTTGCAAAAGAAAACCCTATTTGATATGTAACAAGATGTGTTTACAGCCTCGGCCATAGTATTGAGGGAGGCCGTATTCATTTATCATAGTCCTAACCATTTCTTGAAGTGTTCGATTTTTTCTCTCAACTACTCCATTTTGTTGTAGAGTTCTAGGACAAGATAATTCATGTTTAATTCCATTTTCTTCACAGTAAGTGATAAAGGATTGGCTATTGAATTCACCACTTCTATCACTCCTTATTCATAAAATTGAAGAATCGTTTTTCTTTTCAACTCTTTTCCTAAATGTTTGAAAATGTGAAAAGGCTTGATTTTTGTGTTCTAAAAAGAAACCTAAGTAAAATGAGAAATCATCAACCAAAACAAAAGCAAAACGATTTTCACTTAGACTTTTGGTTTTAGTAGGACCAAACAAATCCATATGAATTAACTCCAAAGGTCGTGATGTCATGATATCCTTGATGGATTTGAAAGAGGACTTGGTTTGTTTCCCAAGTTGGCACGCATCGCAAATGCGGTCCTTTTCAAATTTCAAGTAAGGAATACCTTTCACCGCTTCCTTGTTATTTATTCTAGATAGATGGTCAAAAGATATATGGCCTAGTCTCCTATACCACAACCAAGAGTCATCATTGAAGGCGTTCAAACAAGTGGCATTACATTGCATATTCGACATATCAATCATGTATACATTGTTTTCCACGAAAACTGAAAAGTATACATGCATTAGTTTGTCTATCAAAAATATTACAAGCTAAGTTATCAAAAATTACATTAAAACCTTTATCACAAAGTTTACTAACACTCAAGAGATTATGCTTGAGGCCATCAACTAAAGCAACATTTTCAATCATAGGAGATGAACCAATTTAATGTTACTTATACCAATAATCTTTCCTTTGGAGTCATCTCCGAAGGTGACGGTGCCACCTTCATGGTATCTTGATAGAGTTGCAAAGTTGTTGATATCCCATGTCATGTGCCTTAAGCAACCACTATCAAGATACCACCGCTCCCTACGTCTTTGAGCTTTGGAGTGTACCTACATCATGTAACACAATTGTTGACTTTGTATCCAATTTTCTTGGGTCCTTTAATGTTAGCATTACGAACCCAAACATGATTATTTGAGGCATTTATTCTATTAAACACTCTCTTACAACTTCTTATAGAGTGGAGATGATTTTTGGCTCAAGAAGTAAAGTGAGAGAAAATTTTCAGTAGTAAGCATTTAGAAGACTTGAAAACCAACTGAAAATTTTACAATAGAAAGAACTTTGAAAATGGAAAGCAATGAAACACTTCTTCTCTTGAAAACTTAAAACTTGGATATTTTCTTGTCAAAAACCAAGACCCATGACCTCTTTTTATAGGCAAAAGATAAATATCATTCATAAGTGTTACCAGGTCATTAGGGGTGAGTTTAGCCACTTGGAAACAAGAAATAGCCATTGGAATCCATAAAAACAAAAACAGATCAGAAAAGAGGTGTTGGAGTCAGTCTGGCAGTTGCCAGTCGACCGGCCGGTCGACCAGTAGGCCACTTAGAAAAGTAGTTGCTGGCTCCGATCGACCGTCCGCCATTATAAAAGAGGGTTTTGAACTGCCGGTCGACCAGGACGGTCACTGGCACAAACTGAGAGTGAGTGGCTTGCTGTCGGTCGACCGATCGGTCAACCGCAGGGGTCGACGGTCGACTGCCCCGGTCGATCGATAGACGTGCACAGCGTGCACGTCCACAGCCAAAAGGGTCCCGTCGACCGAGTTGACCTGAAACAGTTACGGTCGACCGGCCGGTCGACCGTGAAGGCCTGAAATAGGATATAAACAGATTTTTGAATATGAAAATATTTTTAAAATATTTTTCATTGGTTTGAGGGTTAAGTAGCATAGTATATGAGATAAAATACATATTCTAAACTTGATATAAAAATTTGAAAAATTATGAAACATGTATATCAACCAAATATGCAACAAAACCAATATCACCAAAAGCTTGTATTTTGAAAGTGTATTTTTGTGTGTGTAACTTCTTGAGCACATATATCATATCCTTACTCTTTAACATACTAAAACTCTTACAACTGTTTAGGAGACTACAGGTCTTCAAGCAGGCTTTTCCATTTGCATCGTTGAGTTTGCTTGAATTCTAGATCACTTATTTGATTCAACTTGAGTCAACACCACCTTCCTTTAGGGAAGAAACATATTGAATCCTAATAATCCTTAAATAATCTTAAACACTTAAACTTGATTAGTACAATAAATATATATGTTTTGTGATCATCAAACTCTAAAACCGGGTGATTGTAACCTTGGGCCAACACTTTCTATGATTGTTGGATAGTCTACAGAACCCCCTCCAAAGTTTTTGATATTCCGCGGTTGACTGGGACATATTTCGAAATACTTTGGACTTTGGTTGAGTTCATGCTTCTCATGATTAGACTGACAGTCATTTGAGATGCTCTGAGCTTGATTCTGTCTGGAATGTGGTCTTCGTGAGTGTATTGTAAATCACTTTGAAGCCACCAGAGAAAACCATCATGATTGTCTAGATACGCAATCCAGACCTCCTCGATGCTCTGAGTTGATTGTTGGTGTACTGTTGAACCTAGGGGTAAACAGTCGTCTGCTTGTGCTAGTGTACTGTTGAACTGATTGCAGAAGCAAAGACTGAATGCAAGTCTTATAGACTCATTGGTCATGTCGTTTCAGAGACGCAGTCCTCATTTGAAGTGAGGACACATCTATTACTCTGTTGAAGAAACGCAGCCTCTGGAGGGACGCAGCTTTGACTAGACGCAACTTTGGCCTTGCTGAAGAAACACGACCTTTGGAGGGACACGGCTTTGTTAAGAGCGAGTCTCACATTCTGGACGCGTTGCCACGTGTCCGGCAGAGTGGAGGGGACATCCTTCCTTTAACACGTGAAATTTGCTTCCATTTAAGACGCATGCCACGCGTCAGGCGAGGATTAGGCCTCGAGACACGCCCGTGTATCTCTGCGGATCACTGTGCCTATAAAGACAAAAGTCTTTCAAGAGTCATCATTAGACTCTTCTTCTTCTTTACCGAGCTTTATATCGAGGGTTAAGAAAACTTAAAGTTTTTTCCATTTCATCATCTTCAACACCGATTTCACGGTCAAAATGGCACCGAAGACCAAACCTGCTTCCTCGTCCTCGAGCGCTGTCACTCCGGAGATTCAAATGGGCGGTCCTTCTACGCAAGAGACCCCATTTCAGGTAGTAAACCATCTGATCTGGTTTCCACCATTGAAGAGGCTTAAGAGTTCTCTTAACTCTTAAGTCTCTTTTGAATGTGAACCGCCAACGCGAGGCTCATGCCCGTGTTTGATTTTCAGACGCGGCTCTTGAATTTGGTAAGCAAGACGCGGGTTTGACGACCTTCGCGCCTTTCGCTTCATTAATTTGAGTTTGTTTCTATTTGTTGAACGCGGGCCTCATTGAGCCCTGCGTTTTGGACTCAATGCTCAGAATATTTCTTATTATGGGAGGTTTAGACGCGGACTTCATGTGATCCTCGCGTCTTTAAGGCCAGGCGCGGGTTTTACTGAGTCTTGCGTATGAGTCCGATACTTAGAAAAATTTCTAAGTTATGGATTTTGAAATGCGGGCTTCATGCAAGCCTCTCATTTTTTTAGTCTGGACGCGAATTTTGCTGATTTCCACGTCTGGGTTCATTCCCGCGTTTGAATTTCAAACACTTAGCCATTTTCTTTTAGATTTCTGACTAAGTGTCATCTTCATTGCAGTATGATACTCTTCCAGCCCCTTGTCCAAGAAGTGCCACTTTGGGCACGTAGGTGGCGCTGATCGTAATCTGACCTTCACGCATCAGAAGACTGCTCCTGTGACTACTGATAAGTCAAAGGAGGGAAAGAAGAGGATCTCCAAGGCCAGTATGGTGACTCTTCAGGAAATTATCTTTGATGGGCTATTCGAGTCAGATTCTCGCACTCCGCTAAGGAAGCCTGCTTTCTTCTTTGGTGACGCCATTGAAGAGGATGATAGGATTCTGTACGACGGAGATTATAAGTGGCTCCATCAGATAGGGGACAGGAGGTTCTTTCTTTCCAATATGGAGAGGATGTATCCCTTGTCCTATCTTCAACATATGTTCATCCATCATACAATGGAGTGGGATCTTTTCTGGTTTGTCTCCCGCATGTCTCTCGGTAGATTAGGTGCCAAAGAAGTATACCCTACTGGCCATGGAAAAGATGTCTTCAGTTTATTTCCCGGGTTAGTCAGGCCTGGATATCCGAAAGGAGAAACCCCTCAGCTTGCTGCCACTTCATCAATTAGTTTTTTGAAGTTAGGGGTGATTTTTTCCGTTGACTTTCGTCCGCTCGGGTGAGTCCATTCTACCGACAAATCATGATAGGGTAGAATGGTTGGATTTGTTCTTGTCAAACTCGGGGCTCTGCTACAATAGGTGGGGTTATACCATTCGGTTAGGGCCATACAGTATGACCTCCCGCATAGTTCCCACAATTTTTATGGCATCTTGGAACATTATAATCCTCTGACAGGCACATTTTTTACCCCAGTCGGAGAGATGGGGCTTGTTCTTCATGAGCTATATGAAGTCTCCGGGCTAGTTATGGGAGATGCCCCTTATGAAGAATACGTCCCGACTTCTTAGGAGCTTCACCTCTTGAAAAAAGAGGACCCTCAGGTGTACGAGACATACGGAAAAGTGTTGTGCCACTTCCATATCTGCGAGCAGATATCCTCCTGGAGGAATAGGGGTGTCAAGCAGATGTCCTGGCCAAGCTATCTGTTCAACGACATAAATGAGAAAGATAGCCCAATGACTAGTTTGTCCCCTTGCACTGACGAGGAAATTACTGAGAGGATTAATGCCTCTACAAGCTCCTACACCACCGAGTCGAACAAGGACACTTTCAAACCTGATATGATTTTTGAAAGTTTTCATCACCGGCTTGAATTCCCATTTCTGACTGGGCTTTATTAGCGGGCTTCCTCATGCTATGGCTGAAGCGTTGTATGGTGCCAACGCTGCCGCATAAAGTAGTCATTGTCGATGTGGTGTACCCGACTGTCTTGCTTGCCTACGAAAATCTATCGCTCTCCTTCCAGCAATGGTAGCCAGAATTCAGAGTGGATTACGGGTTCTCGTCAAAAGCCGATGCCAAGTGGATACCATTGTAGACTCCCAAGCAGGCCAGTGGTAGATTCAGAAGGAAGGCCAGAAGTGAAGACCCCTAACCCAAGGATCGAGCTTCCCTATACGTACCTGATGACCTGGTATGTTATGCACTGCCCTCACTGATGACGGTGGTGCCTTCCTCCGAAGGCTTTGTTCCCTTTGTGCAGAGGCTAGAGAATTCGAGTTGGTCTCATTACTACATGTTCTTTGTTCGGAATTCCCTTCTGAATAGTTCGGATTACTAGCTCGACCGTTGCTTCCCCGAGATTTCCGATGCGTCCTACGGGGATAAGTTTGTCGACCTTGCGGGACCAGATGACTTCACAAGGCTGCCATCAGGAGTCTTCTGGTGGCTGATCAATATTCGGCCTGGATACCTGGTCTTCCGGCAAGGTGATTCATGTACGATCGAGCCTTACATGCCCAGTAGTTCTGCTCGACAGTTCGGATATGATCAATTATATATCGGCAACCCTAACGCTGGCCTCTGCTTCAGTAAAAACTTGTTTGAAGGTGCTCGGGCGTGGCACTACAGTGTAGCTGGAGGGACAGAGTTGTTTTCAGCCTGCCTCACAAGACGTCCAATTATCATACCAGCCTCGGTTTCTGCACGTGGTATTTCCTTGCTAGTAAGATGCCTGGTTTAAATAAATATCTCTTGCATTAAGAGCATCAAGGTGTCTTACAAAACCAAGTTGGAGTCCAACAAACGTGTGCGAGGTATGAACAAGTATCAGGAAGCCAAGAAGAAAACAGGAGGGGAAGCAGGAATGGAGCCAAGGACAGTAGCACCTAAGGGGCAATATGCTAGAAAGAGTCAGCAAGCCGCGGCCAACGTTCCCGTAGCTCTGCTTCTAAGGGTGAGTCTATCCCGAAGAAGGCTAGGAGGGAATCGGAGGCTGAAGCTTCGATGCCCGAAGTAGTTCCTCCTGGTGTGTTAAAGAGCATGGGGAGGAAGAAGAGGAGGAGGAAGAAGTCTCCGTCCTTCGCTTTCGAGGTCTGCGCAGCACGGATCCCATGATCCTAGAGGAGGCAGAGCTCGCGGGTGAACCTGTCACAGATGAGAAGGTTGAGCGACTTGAAGTTAACTTGGTGAGGAAGGCTCATGTTTAGATTCCTGGAGTCTCGACTCAGCCTGGACCTTCTTCAGCTCATAGGAAAAGGGTGGAGGTGCAGCAGCCTGGGTCTCCCAGTGTATTGATGTCCACTTCACGGGTTATCGAACCCAGCCCTACTACCAGGGTACTCAGTGGTAAAGCTTCGATCGATGAGACCTCCTGTGTCGAGTTGTCATCTTCCTCATCCGAAGAACATGGATATTATTTTGGCGAGGAAGTCGATTTTCGCGATGAACCCGCTCTTCCTGACACAAGCAAATTCTCACATATCTCAGAGGAAGAGATATAGGGGTACGTCCCTGTGACGATTTCGCCGATAGCAAGGATCGCTGCTACTGAAGGTATTTACTTTGTCCTCCTGATGGTTCCCGCATCAAGTTAGGAATAAGTTCTAACATTTCCTTTTGACTTTCTTCCACAGGGCTGGCTGCCGGTAGTGAAGCCAACTTCTTCTTATATTGAGGAGTGATTGGTAGTGAAAAGTGGATTTTTATCATTACATTTACCATCACATTTTCATATTTATTCCTATAATTCTGCACATTTACTAATATTTTATTATTTATTGTGTGCAGGCCTTGAGAAATAAAAACAAAGGAATAAAGCCTTAAAAGAAGCCCAAAAGCCCATGTTTAAAGCCCAATGCAAAAGTTGCAATTATCAAATATCAAAATTGCAATTACTAAGGGCAATAGTTGCAAATACTAAAAGAAGAGGGAAGGATAGACTTCTATTCAACCCTAAATACTTGTAGGATGAGAATAAAAGCCAAAGAAGGAGAATTTAAGATCACAAATTCGTTGATAAAAGATTTGGATTTAGGGTAACTTGCTTCCCAAGTTATCCCGAAAATCCAAAATAAGGAGTCAGGATTCATCTTCCAGAAGAATAAAGCCAGATGGACGGACCAGAGGATGCCACGCGTGAAAGCGCGTGGCCAGCCGACATCACTTGGTCGCGGAAACGCGGCCCAAGCCGCGTTTCCGCGGCATTCCTGTCTTATGCCGCTACCAGTTTTCGTGGAGGAGTCGTTCTGGGACTCTACTTCCTTCTGCACCTATAAATACCCCTGCAGACGCAACAGAAAGGGTGGACAGAAAATACAGAGCTAAAAGCTAGGGTTTTTCTTAGGCTAACTTGTAATTTAGGATAGGTTTTTATTTTCTTTTGTAATTTTTGTAACTGAGAGGAGAGGATGCTTTCATGGAGGAAGGAGTTCATACTTGTACTGAGGTGACATCGGTGTAAGTCTTACTTTTCCTCCATTGTTAATAAAATCTACTCAAAGTTTGTCTTTATTTCTATTCTTGTTTTGTTTCTTTTATTCATGTTTTATCCTTGTTTTCATCTTCTATTCTTGTTGTATTGTTTCTCTCTCTGATGACTTGCATACCATGAGATCCGATAGCTTCGAGACTGCCTAGCTGAAGAAGTGCCCTTGATGGCCTATGGAGATGAACAAGCCTTCTCTTTAGTTTGTCTTTTCTTTTCGTAGTGTAGATCGCGAAGGCGGAAGATCCTATACGCCATACTTGAATGCCTTCCAAGACAAGGTAAGTCGTTGCAACAGAGCAAAGGTAAGCAGGGCAGAAGAGGTAGGTATGTGTTTAATTTTCTTTCTTTTATTTCTTTAGTATAGATCACCACATCTTCCACATCTTTCCAATTTTTTTCCCGACT
This sequence comes from Agave tequilana, assembly GCA_038442645.1. Taxonomy (NCBI): domain Eukaryota; kingdom Viridiplantae; phylum Streptophyta; class Magnoliopsida; order Asparagales; family Asparagaceae; genus Agave; species Agave tequilana. The sequence goes on along the minus strand of JAVJIF010019158.1, from coordinate 17,239 downwards.
CATTGTAAATACCATTGTAACTAACAAAATAAATAAAAAAAGAGATAACTTACTTAAACGCTTCCATCGCTAGTCCCTCCCTGAGGATCACGACCCGCATAGCCATTGCTACCGTGGATTAGAATTGAGCACCTTGCACATCTTTATTTCTCAATCTAAAATACTTTATTTTATGTGCAGGTGAAATCTCAATCAAAATTTTGGCGCCGTTGCTGGGGAGGGACGGTAAGTTTATCTCTAAAAAAAATTTATTAACTAATTTTTTTATTCTTTCTGTTTGCAGGTTTGGAGAACAGAAAACAGCAGCAAGGACATATAGCAACTCTGTGCCTCTGCCCTCGAAGGCAGAGCAGCAGAGCCTACTACCTTGCCGCGCAAACGCGGCAATAGCCGCGGATCCGCGGCAGTAGTAGAGAACTACTTACTGAATTTTCTGCAGGTTGCTACAATCTGAAATTTGATTTGTCAGCTCTGTAATATTTGTTCTGTGATAAACCTGCACACTGCTAATTAATCAACAGTAAAATACTTGTTGAAAAAGATAAAAAATTGATTAGACGTTTGCATTTTAGGCACGTATCTTTTCAATTCATTTATTTTTACTGTTGAAGAGTGCTGGAGCAAGGTACGTTCGCATTGCATGTAGAATAGGACTCATCTCTTGGTTGATTTTCATTGCTTTAAGTGAATCTTATTTACATATCTTGTACACTTGCACAAACTTATCTTAAGGGCACTAACCCATAACAAGATAAGGGGGGATTTAATCACCCTTCCTTGGCCCAAAAATCATATTCCAAGCACTCACTAACCCAAGCCTAACTAAAAATGAGTAGACGTTGGCCCTAGGGACATCTCGGATTCAATTAGGAGATTATCCTAAGGGGAACGGTGTTGGAAATTGACTCCTGCCAAATCAGTGTCTAGGAAGGGGATTGAGGGCCGAAAGCCCGAAGATTGGTGGTTATTTAATTAAGGAACGTCTTTGACGGAAAACCTCCCACCAATCTTGCCCTAACCTGGCTGATTAACTTGTGGTCAAAGTCTGCACCCTACCTCCCGTGGACAGTCTAACCAGTTAGGAGTCGTCTAGGTCATAAGTCTACCCTAACTTAGGATAGAATTTTTTTCTTTTTTGTTTGCTTATTTGTTTGTTTTCTTTTTCTTTGTTTGTGTTTGTGTGATATGGCCTATAACAACAATTTTTTCAACTTTAATGAGAATTCATATTACACACCAACCTCTTATTCGGATATTACCACCCGGCATATCATAACTTTGACCAACCTAGTGTGCCAGATTGGTGTTATCCGAATCATTACATGCCCCAGTCCCAATACTATGAACAAGATTGGAATAATCATCACTACTCTTCACAGAGTCAATGGGGATTCAATACCCCTGAGCCGTATGGTCAACCACCTGTTCAACCATTATCTTCATATACGTCTCTTCCCACATCACCAAGGTTTCAGTCCACCATTGATCTATTCGATGGGTTAGAAGAAAAAGTGGATCGGTTGCAAGATATAATGAATGATCAAATTTCTAGACTTTCCAACATTCTTGAGCAAGTTGATAGGAACCAAGAATCATTCTGTCTAGAAGTCCTTGATCAAAATTCAATTTCATCACATCAATATGAACTTGCTCAACCCCAATCCTTGGACAAAATGGCTAGTTTTATTTCAATGAGATTGAATTAGATTGTGAATGTGAACCTGATCCCCAACTTTGCGATTCAGTTTCCATTTTCGAATCTATGTTGACTCCGGTATCCTTACCCAATTTGGACCAATTTTCTGAGCCAACATTTATTCCCGTACCCATAGATCGTGAAATTGAATCACCCATTTTTGATGATCATCATATTGAACTTGACCAATTTCATACTTTTGAAAGTCCTATTGACAAATTGACAAGTTCTCATTTTTATGAGATTGAACCGAATGAGATATGTGACTTTAATTCTCAAATCTGTGATCAAGTTCAAATTCCCGAATCAATATTGACTCCTATTTTGTTACCCGACTTAGGTAATCTTTTAGAGTCAGATTTGATTCCCACACCTATCATTCCTGAACTTGAATCACCAATATTGAGTCACATTCCATTGTGGGAAGATGATTGTGGACTTAAGTTTCAACTTTTTGACTTGGACACACTTCTTGAAACAAGCTCGACTCCTGAACCCTTACTTGATTTAAGTTTCTTTCCTGAGTCGGTATTCGTTCCTGAACCTATCATTCTTGAGTCCAAGTCAACCATTCTACCAAGTCACATTCTTTTGTTGGACATAGGTATAGACCATGACTCTGTGATGATTTTCCAGTACCGGTCATGTAAAGGAAGTAAGTTTCACGAGAGGATCTTCCATGATCCTATTCATACTGGGAACTGTAAACATGTAAATAAAAAAGAGGTCAATAAAGGTAGGTCCCATGAACTATCATATTATCTTGATTGGGTAGCAACGCTTGGCCCAATTAGACCACCATCTGAACCGCCACCTTGAGGTAACATCTGCCTTCCCTTTCTTCTTTTTCATGCATATATGCATTCATTCATACATTGAGGATAATGCATGAGATAAGTGTGGGGGCAGGCCATATTAACATACTAACATAGTTAGAAACTAACCAAAATTTGCTAATTAAAAAAAATTAAAAACAGGACAATATTTTGACTTATCTTTTGAAATAAATCTAAGTTAGTCTTAAGAATTAGAAAAATCATGATTAGGATTTCTAAAAACTTGGTCAAAATAAATAAATTGTTGAATTTTTAGGTATAGGAGGAGAAATTGAATAAGTAGTTAGTCTTAATTTTTACCTTAATGAAATGTGCATACCTAATACATATCTAGGATTCTAAGACAAAGACCCTTGTGCCTCATATAAAAAAAATTAAAATAAAAAATTACTAATTAAGCTGGATACATGTGCCTCAAGAAGCATAAGTATTCACGCCTAAAGGTGAGTTTATAAATAAACGTCCTTAGTTTTGTGGCCTAGTTCACTCGAATTTGAGTCCGTGAGGTGTTTTCTCACCTGGTGCCCTAAAGCCGACTGGTTTGGGAGCCACCGACTTTAAGTTCGCTACATGGGTGGATTAGAAAGCCTAAACTAAGAAAAATTACTTTTATATATATTAACACATCTAATAGTCAATTAGTTAGGTATGAGGGCCTCAAGAAGCCTTTATGCTTACACGAAAGAAAATTAGATGAGTTATACATATTATTATTAAAAAAAACAGAGAGAGAAAAATATATATATAATAAAGAGGCATGAGAGTCCAAGTTAAGGAATTCCTAGTAAAAATTCATAAAGATGCATATGATTTTTGGTAACGAAAAAGACTATACAAAAATTCAATTTTGATCCTTACTTAAAATGAAAACAATTTACTTCATAAAGACTAAGTCTAAGAATGAATAAAAATGATAATCTTTAAAACTTATAGACTACTTAGTCTTTTCAAAAGTATTTCAAATAGTTTCCTTTTTATGGATTTTGTGGGTGTAATCCGCTGAAAACCCTCACGAGATAACACTCGTCCTCTAGGGTAACATAGGGGTTTAACGGCTTGTTGCACGTGCTAAGTGTAATCGTGAATCCTACGAAATTGAGTTAGCTAGTTTAGTTTTTCTTTTACTTTTTGATTTTTACTCGAGGACGAGCAAAAAGATAAGTGTGGGGGTGTGATTAGTAGTGAAAAGTGCATTTTTATCATTACATTTACCATCACATTTTCATATTTATTCCTATAATTCTGCACATTTACTAATATTTTATTATTTATTGTGTGCAGGCCTTGAGAAATAAAAATAAAGGAATAAAGCCTTAAAAGAAGCCCAAAAGCCCATGTTTAAAGCCCAATGCAAAAGTTGCAATTATCAAATATCAAAATTGCAATTACTAAGGGCAATAGTTGCAAATACTAAAAGAAGAGGGAAGGATAGACTTCTATTCAACCCTAAATACTTGCAGGATGAGAATAAAAGCCAAAGAAGGAGAATTTAAGATCACAAATTCGTTGATAAAAGATTTGGATTTAGGGTAACTTGCTTCCCAAGTTATCCTGAAAATCCAAAATAAGGAGTCAGGATTCATCTTCCAGAAGAATAAAGCCAGATGGACGGACCAGAGGATACCACGCGCGAAAGCGCGTAGCCAGCCGACATCACTTGGCCGCGGAAACGCGGCCCAAGCCGCGTTTCCGCGGCATTCCTGTCTTATCCCGCTACCAGTTTTCGTGGAGGAGTCGTTCTGGGACTCTACTTCCTTCTGCACCTATAAATACCCCTGCAGACGCAACAGAAAGGGCGGACAGAAAATACAGACCTAAAAGCTAGGGTTTTTCTTAGGCTAACTTGTAATTTAGGATAGGTTTTTATTTTCTTTTGTAATTTTTATGACTGAGAGGAGAGGATGCTTTCATGGAGGAAGGAGTTAATACTTGTACTGAGGTGACATCGGTGTAAGTCTTACTTTTCCTCCATTGTTAATAAAATCTGCTCAAAGTTTGTCTTTATTACTATTCTTGTTTTGTTTCTTTTATTCATGTTTTATCCTTGTTTTCATCTTCTATTCTTGTTGTATTGTTTCTCTCTCTGATGACTTGCATACCATGAGATCCGATAGCTTCGAGACTGCCTAGCCGAAGAAGTGCCCTTGATGGCCTATGGAGATGAACAAGCCTTCTCTTTAGTTTGTCTTTTCTTTTCGTAGTGTAGATCGCGAAGGCGGAAGATCCTATACGCCATACTTGAATGCCTTCCAAGACAAGGTAAGTCATTGCAACAGAACAAAGGTAAGCAGGGCAGAAGAGGTAGGTATGTGTTTAATTTTCTTTCTTTTATTTCTTTAGTATAGATAACCACATCTTCCACATCTTTCCAATTTCTTTCCTGACTCATTGTAAATACCATTGTAACTAACAAAATAAATAAAAAAGAGATAACTTACTTAAACGCTTCCATCGCTAGTCCTTCCCTGAGGATCACGACCCGCATAGCCATTGCTACCGCGGATTAGAATTGAGCACCTTGCACATCTTTATTTCTCAATCTAAAATACTTTATTTTATGTGCAGGTGAAATCTCAATCAAGGAGATATCCAAGAGCTGGCCGAGCAGGAGGGCCTTGAGGCTCTCGCTACCGGGATGCCTCATGAGGGTGCAATCGCCGAGGTCGGGAAGCCCTCGTTCCCAAGTGGCTTGTCCAGGAATTTGTCATCATCAGATCCTCAATGTGGTAAGAGAATACTGTCGTGTTGGATACTCTTCTTTTCATCATTACCATTGACATTTAATGTTGTAGTTTACAGAGAGCACTGGGGTAGTTCAAGTGGAGGATCCTGCGGCAAGCATTGGCGTAGAACATAGCACAGTTCAAACTTCGGTCGGGGAACCTAGTGCCGTGAAGTTTGATGTTGCTTCTGTTGCTGTGGAAGCTGCTACAACAATAACTGTCTCGGAGCTATTGGCGACGACCTCAGTGTTTGACGAGCCTGTTGTCGGCCTCACCCCTGCACAAGTTGAATTGGTTCCTGTCTCTCGTTCCGTCATGGAAAGAGGGTCCGGGAGTACATCAGCAGGGCTATCTTCAGCTAATGACATCATAGAAGAGCTAGCATGTCAAATGGTGCAACAATGTTTTGCTTCCATGAGGTCCTGTATCGACTTGGTCCTTTCTGGGGTAGTTCCTTTGAGTTTGCCCGGATGCTTCTCAAGAATCAAATCAAGAACATCAATCACACTAAGAGTCCTTCGCAGGCTAGGGCGTACCTGGTGCTGGTCGAACAGCTGGGGAGCCACTTGAAGGAGCTAAAGACCCTGGAGAATGCTGGCTCAATGGATGAGGCTCGGTCGACACTGATTAAGCTCCTCGCCGCTCAAGAACACGAGCGAAAAGAGATAGAAGAGCAAATGGCTGAAGAAGCCCGCCATCTCCGCACTTCCAAGCCGATTACCAAAGACTGGTTGGCATTTCAAAGGAATCCAAAGTCGTCATCCAAAGTGCAGAGCAAGTTATCGCCACTGCTCAGATTACTATTGCTATGGTGCAAGCTTTGATTGAAGTCAACAAGCAGAAACTTGCTGCTGCCCGAAAAAGGCTGCAAGAGTCGGAGGCTGCCAAGAAGCTAGTCCAAGAGGATCTTGCTGCTCACTCCTCCAGGTTGGAGTCTCTTCAGGCACAATTGGCTATGAAGAGCTTTTTGTCTGAGGAAGAGTTGCGGGCCTAAGCTTTGGTGGAAGCTGAAAGGGCACGTCAACACGAGATGCATCGCCTCTGAGAACAAATCCATTCTTTGGTGAAGCAGGATTATTAGCCTCCTTCTCCATTTTGTAACACTCCTTTTGTCAAATAAGAATGTTTGTATTACTTTTATTATTTTTGTGTCAAATAATAAAAATTGTTAAATTTTTGTCTCATCTTTATGTTTTCGGACTCTTTGATGCCTGGATGAACTCAGCTTTCATAGTCGCCCTCCTTGACTGTTTATAGAAATGTAGCCTTTAGTCATTTTGATTGGGTATGGCCATGAATAATAAATTCAGGCTGTACTGAGTTCATGATTGAGACGCGGCTTTCATTGCAGTAGAGACGCGATTTTGGCCTCCTCAAGAATGACGTGCGGGTCTCAGCTGGTTAGTGGGGATGCGGCTCTGACTCGATAGAGACGCGACTCTGGTCCCTTGAGAGGGCGCACCCTCAAAGCGCGAGCCTGCGTTCTTGATAAAGGAGACACGGCCTTCAGGTTCATGAAAGGATGCAGACTTTAGGACGCAGCCTTCAAGTCTTGTGAATGGGTGTAAACTCAGGATGCAACCCTGAATAGTCGTGGAGGGTGGTTCCAGCTTGCTGAGGAGACGCGGCTCTGAACCACTCCAGGAGACGCGATTGTGGCCTCTTCAATAGGAATGAAAGGAACGCAGCCCTCGGGTCTATAAAAGGTCACGGACTTGTAGACACGACCTTTGAGTCTGCGCCCGACGCAGCTTCCTAAGTGTCACATACAGCCCGACTTAAAGATCTTGTTGGATCTTTTAATGCCAAGTTGGCATTGACGATTGGGACTTGTGTCCTTCGATGTTTCCCGAAGTGGCAATCCGCGCGTCAGCTCCTTATTGGACTTAATGTTCGTGCGGGAATTAAGACTGATGGGTTTGATTTTTATGCCATTAATTTTAAGCCTTATGGCTTGCCTATAAATAGGCCTCACCCCCTTAACAGTCTATTATTTAGACTATTTTCTTTTGAGAGCATGCGCTCTGAGGGTCTTCGTCTTGATTTGTCTATCTTTCCTTCAAGGGGATGTGTTCCAATGAACAGCAAGAACTCAAAACTTCCATGCTTTCTGAACTCAAAGTTTTCGTGCTTTCCTTTAATCTTCTCCAAAGATTATCACAGCCAAGTGATTTCAAGATCAAAAAGCATCGCCTTAAGTGCTTTTACGGCCGTGTCTTGATAAATAAAGTTTTACTTCTAGAGAATTCTTCCCCGGGTAGGAACCATTTGTCGCCATGAAATACTCAGTCCCACCGAGTTTTCATTTTCCTGTCCATTGAAGAAATTTGATCTCTTGATCTCCTCTTAAAGTCTGATTGATGTGCCCGTGTTCAGTAGTCGCGTCTTTCAGACTTCTTAATATAGCACGAGCTGGCTGACTTTTAATTCTAAGTCACAAGTCCTTTAAACGCGAGTGTGATAAACTCTGTACTTGGATCTTGAAATGCGAGTTTTGTACATAAAGCTCGCATTTGAGGTTCTTGACTTAAAGAATTCTAATTCTTTTAAGACCTCTGGACTTGACTGTGGCAACCCATGTATCTCAAACGCGGTTGTGGCGAACTCTACGTCTGGGTTACCTCGCGTCTTATATCTTAGACACGGGTCTAAAACCAGACCGCATTCAGATCTGCACTGGTCAACTCCGCGTCTGAAATTCACAGCTTCAATCACGTCTGCCCTTCAACTTTTCTGTTCCCGCCTTAACAGAATTTTAACTTTTTGGTTTTTCTGGCAGCTTCAGTCAGTCTGCATCTTTGCTGGGCTCTTGGGAGAATATTTCGACCAACCAGCTTGTTCGATTGGCGAGCACTTGGGGAATCAAAGCTCCTGTTCATGGGCAGGGAGGCTTCATGTGGTTAATGATACCCGTCAAGGCCTTATTGGACATGATGCACCAGCAATGTCCCGAGTTTGTCATGGTCACAATGGGTATGGTGATTGTTGGCCCAAAGGCCTTCCACTCTAGTTTTGATGATGATTAACTCATGTAGTTATGTGTACTAATAATCTTGTGTTATTTAGTTTCAGATCATTAATCAAGTTATTAGTTGGTGAAAGCTTCCACACATCTTTCACATGTTGATTCAAGAGCCCGAGCGTCAAAGATCACATATAACACTTGCTCGATGGATCAAGGAGTTTTGGATGAGATTGCGCTCTACAAGAAGACTTCGGTACCATAGTTTAGTTTTGTGTTTAGATCCAAAATTGTAAAGATTAGAATAGTATGATAATGCTCAAGTTCACTACACACACGTTTCATGTTTTGAATATTGGTTTTTAGTCTTTCGGTTTTAGGTTTAACCGATCTTGGTTTTCATGAATAGATAGATCAAAACAAGTTTGCATGGTTTAATGTATATATGATTTGTTCTATATACATGCATGCTTTAATTTCCTAGACAAACTTAGTTTTGACTTACTTATTCATGTGTTTTATGTTTTGATATTTTTGACAAAACATAATTTGAAATTAATGACAAAACTATAATATATATTTGTTTCATGTATATTGGATTTCTATCCATATGCATCATGCTTCAAATTGTTTAAATATCATGTTTTTGTATTTGGAAGAGTTTTGGACAAAACGTATTTTCTATTCAAAATCTAAGTTTTAGAAAATACAGTTTTTGGTTTTTGGTAAAAATGATTAGACACAAAAATAGCTCATATTGATTGATATTTGAGCTAAACTTTTTACCACATGTTTATATATCAATGCAAAATGATAAAACTATTTTTGGTGATTTTTAGAAAAGATAAAAGAATTTTTAAACATATTTCTAACTGAATTTTCTGTTCCAGGCTTCAACCAAGTCGACTAGTAACCTGACTAGTCGACTAGGGCTGAGGTCGGTCGACCGGGCCGGTCGCCGACGTGCACAAATCTGTGCACGTTTGGCAGCTTTAGGACGGTCGACCGGGGCAGTCGACCGGACTGAGAGCAGAGCTCTCTGTTTGTTTCGGTCGACCGGGGCGGTCGACCGGTAGCTGCCAACGGGCAAAAATTGACCGTTGGGCGGTCGACCGGACCGGTCGACCGGCAGGGTTATTTTGGCAAAATCTGCTGCCAACGGCTAGTTTCCAGATTTGCCTATAAATACCCCATTTGTAAGAGTTTTTCTCTAAGATTTTTTGTGCGAATTTTTCCTTACTCTCTGGTGTTTTCACAGCTATTAAAAGAGATTTTTGGATTCAAATTGAACAATCTTTTTGGTGTTTTTATTAGGGTTTGAAAAATCAAAGAAAAGGGATTTTGGGAAAAGATTTTGTTTTGAACTTCACTATCCTCATTTTCTATTATTTCCCAAAGATTTTCTTTGAATTGCTGGTTTCAAATCCTTGGTTTTCTCCACACTTGAGCAAAAATCTACTATCTTTTCTATAGGATCTTTGTGTGTGGGAAAAGAGATTGTTTGTGGTTGTTGTTGAACCACCAAGTTGTAACCCTCTACACTTTGCTTTGTGCTTTTCCCTCTTGGGTTGAGGAGGTTGTTTGTGCAAGTGGTTTGTATCCCTCAAGCTGTGAGGTGATCCTTGCTTGGCTTTGTGCTAATCCCTCGGGTTGTGAGGTGATTGTTTGTTGGCTTGGAGTTGTGCCTCAAGGAGGAGGTTGTGTTTGTAAGGAGAGGAGTTGGGTACTCCTTGTATTGTGATTGCCCCAAATCCTCGGTGGAGGTTCCCTTTGTGGGAGTCCTTTGTGGACAAGCTAGTGGACTTAAAATCCTTCTGGGTGAAGGCGGGGATGTAGAGCTGGGTGCTCAAACCTCGAAACATATCTTGGTGTTTGCGCTTGTTCATTGACTCTTACTCTCTCTCTCACTTTACTTTGTGCCTTGCATCTATTCATATTGCTCATACATACTTATATGCTTGGCTTGGTTGTGTGCATCTCTTGTTGAAATTGCAAATTAGTTTTTAATTCCGCATTGAGTTGACTAGATTAGCATAATCACCTATTCACCCCCCCTCTAGGTGATCTTTCAATTGGTATCAGAGCTAGCGCTCCTGATATTTAGGTTTAACCACCTAGGAGTGAGATCTTGGTTTGCTAATCTTCATTTATATTGTTAATTTGCACTCATTTAGTTTGCTCTCATGGATAGCCCTCCCATGTTTGACCATATTAGACTTGATGCTTGGAAGGCCAATATGAGTAGCCATTTGAAAAGACTAGGACATCTAGTTTATCAAGCCTCCACTATGGAATCATTCCCCAATAGTAGCAAGCATAAGAAGGCAAATGCATTAGGACTTAGAACACTTAGAGCATCTCTTAGTGAACATCTTTTACCGGGTTTAATCATTATGACTCGGCTTTTGCAGTTTGGAGCTTATTGACGTCTCCCGAGCTTCCAAGGATTATCAACAAGATGAGGAGATCTAAGAGAGAAAAGTCCGAAGAGCATTGCTTCATGGTCCAAGGGAAAAACTCCCTTGAGGTACATCAGACACTCAATTAGATGATAGCTCTAGTTCTTATTGCCATGGTTGTTTTGAAGTTCAAACTTTAAATTTGGAACTTGCTCAAAAGCTTGAAAATTTGTTTGAAAAACACAATCTTTTGAAAGAGGACAACCTTGTTTTGAGAAATGAATTAAAAGATTTATGTTCTAATTTTGAATTGGTTTTGCAAGAAAAGGAAGAGATCACTAGTGAACGTGACTCACTAAGATCTCAACTAGACCTTGCTCTTGATGAGATTGAGATTTTGAAAAACAAAAATGATTGTGATGACGTTGTGAAGCACAATGAGGTTTTATCTTCTAAATTGGATTTTATTTTAAAAGATAACCTTGTTTTGAAAAATAAAATTGATTCAATTACAAAAGAATTGAATTTGGTTTTGAAGAAAAATGAATCTTTGCAAAATGAGATTGATATTCATGTTTGTCATGCTAGTGTAACTTCTTGTTCTAGCACTCCTATTGCATGCTCCACTTTGTCTTTCACTATTGAAAATGATATAAATATTTTGAAAAAAGTGTTGAATGTTTGGGCTCCACTTTGAGACAATGCATATTGAATCATACACGTTTGGAAACCTTGGTTCGCAAGAAACAAGGTCCATCTTTGCATGCTCACCCTCCACGGCATACACATGCTTTTCACGGTCACCACCATCGCACGTATGCTCATGTGTACACATGTACACATTGTGGCCGAAAAGGCCATCTTGCTAGATTTTGTTATGATCGTATCTATCATGAAAATTTAGCAACTAATCTTGTTTGGATTAGAAAGGATACTAACCCCCATGGACCCATAAAGAAATGGGTACCAAAGACCACCTCTATACTTTTTGATGTAGGTGGAAGCTCTCGCAAAACGTGAGAGTGTTGGTGCCTTGGAGTGGATGCGTTCCGTGCCTAAAAGAGAACCATTTGGATGCTTCACTCTGAAGGGAATTTGGTGGGAGGACCACCGTGGTTTGGAGAATTAGAGATACACCTTCATCGGTTTTGGTATCATTCTCTAACTCCCATTTTTATTTGCATACTTTTCATGTTCATCTATTTATAGCATGCCATGGTTTATTGTTCATTATGCTTATGCCATGCTCATTAGAATAGTGTTATACTTGTTTAGTTACTTGAGCACCCATGTCTTATATGGATCTATATTTAGTGTTCTCACCTTGTTTAAACAAACATGTATGCCCTAGATCTAATGCACATGCATTTGCATTATGACCATTTGGATGTTTATGATTTTTGTTGAATCATGTTTCATTGTTTCATGATAAGTATGATATTTGCCATGTTTATTAGACTTATGCTTTACATGATTAGTTGTTGAGACACCCATGTTTAGTATGGACCCATATTTTGTGTTCTCCTTATATTTTAGCTATCATGTTTATCATAGATCTAATGCACATGTCTTTGTCATGCTAATCATATGGTTGACTATGACTTTTTGTTTTAATGATTCATGTTTTGATAAATGACTTGTGTTGTATGATTTCTAATTTACCCACATGTTTTGATATGTATTTCTTGATTCTAATAGCATGTGGATGTTCTTCATGATCATTTTTATGTCTTTTATGGTTGATTTGTATCCCGTTTTATGCTTAATGATTTGATTACTTGTTTAGATGTTAGTTTTCATTAAGACTAGAATTTATACTTGCACATGTAGTGAGACACAAATAAATCTTTATATATGTTTGTGCTTAGATGCTTATTTGTACCCATTAAATGTGCTAGTATAGCCTAGTTTTGATGATTCATGCATTTTAAACTTGTATTCCTATTTTTGGATTTGTTTTATGTGTATGAGTTTTCATTTCATGTATATGTTTATTTTGCCAAACCTTAAGATATACATGTATACCCTTTGAGTCATTTGCTTTTCATGCAAATCTATATATATGGACTCAATTGTGTTTAGGGATATGTATGTATACTTATTGTGTTGACAATTCATACATATACCTTGAAATGAAATTAGTTTTGGTGAAATTTTAGTTTTTCTTGATTTCGTGTTTATTTGTTTAACGTCATGTATATGTGTATCTTGTCCAAACCATTGATTATACATGTACATCCTTGAGCCACGTGCCTTCATGCATATACCCTTGTGGACTCATTATGTTTAGGATATGTATGTATACTTTAGTTTGTACATGACCAACATATGCCTTGAAGTTTAAATCGTTTGATGAATTTCATGTTTTTAAGATGATTTCAATTGGTGATTTCACATCTTAGTTGAATTTCATGTTTTCAAGGAATTTCATAAGAGCCTAATTGAATATTTTCATGTCTATATGTGTCACATTTTACTTGTACACTCACTTTATTAGCTTACTCATGATTTGTTTTCATGATAATTTGAATGAGCTTTATGGACTTTGAGTGTTTAGTGATCATGTGATTTACATGTGTTTCATGAAAAATAATTGTGTTTTATTCCTTGCTTGAAGGATTTCGTACTAGTTTTAAAAGTTTTTCCTATAACTAGTTCGTATTCTTCACTATGGTAGAGATTTTCAGACATACTATATTTTCAAATCTATTTTTGAAAACCCCTACCTTCTATGGGAGGATGGATGGGAGATCATGTTCTATGTATGCTTTATAATGAAAATCATTTAAAACTTGAACCATGATTGGGAGGTATAGTAATATGTAGTATACATTTGATCTTATTGTTATTTCAATTGGTATCATTGAATTCTTTCAATTGGTATCAATCTCGACATTTCTTGTATACTCATATATGTTTGTATGTATGTATGCTTCATTCCAAGAATATCAATTTCTATTGGTATATATCTTTCATACATGTATATGCTTTATTTGTGCTTATTATATCCCAATATCTTTAAGCACAAAATCTTGTTTATGCTAATGCTTGAGCTTCAATTTTGTTTTAATTGACTATTTTTAATTGGTATCAAGCCTACACATTGTTTTAGTTTGTATTTCATAAAAGGGGAGAAAATTTGATTTTGTCTTCTCAATTGGTATTTGATTCCCACTCCCTTACTTTATGATTGAAAATTTCAAATTGGTATCATATGTTTAAAATGAAAATGATTTACAATTGGTATCAAAACATTTGTGTTTAGACATTCAAAATTCATTATGTTCTAATTGGTATCAAGATTTTCATATGTTTTTGCTTAAAATTGGCATCAATATTTTTTTGTTTGTTTCCTTTCTATTGGTATCAAGATGCTATTCTTTGACATATTTTCAATTGGTACCTCTAATTGACTTTGTTTTTGTTTTAGACAAAAAGGAAAATCTTATTGATTATTGATTTATTGTTTCGGATAAAAAGGGGAGAAATATTTATTGATTTTTCTATTGATTTGGTTTTTCTTTTACCCCTTATTAAAGATTGACTCCTTGTATCAAAAAGAAAGAAGATTTTGTTTTGGTTTTTACCCCTTTGTTGATGATTGACAAAAAGGGGGAGAAGAATTTGAGTTTATATATGCATGTTTTTGTTTTGCATATATTAAGTTTAATTTAGTTTAATTTTAATTGGTATCTAAAACATGTTTTGTAATTGGTACCTAGAGTGTAATTGGTATCTAGAGCATGTTTTGTTTTAAACATTTCATTGGTATTGGTATCTAGAGCATGTTTTGTTTTAAACATTTCATTGGTATTGGTATCTAGAGCATGTTTTGTTTTAAATATTTCATTGGTATCTAGAACCCTTTATTGTTTATGCATAGATATGCATGTTTCATGTTTCATGTTAAGAGCCTTCATTGCATATTCATTATGTTTATTTGGTTATGCATGAGTTAAGGGGGAGCTTCTTTGAAGCTTAACTTTAATCCATGCATATATAACTCCATGAGTTTTGTCATCATCAAAAAGGGGGAGATTGTTGGCCCAAAGGCCTTCCACTCTAGTTTTGATGATGATTAACTCATGTAGTTATGTGTACTAATAATCTTGTGTTATTTAGTTTCAGATCATTAATCAAGTTATTAGTTGGTGAAAGCTTCCACACATCTTTCACATGTTGATTCAAGAGCTCGAGCGTCAAAGATCACATATAGCACTTGCTCGATGGATCAAGGAGTTTTGGATCGAGTCGGCTTGGAGATTGCGCTCTACAAGAAGACTTTGGTACCATAGTTTAGTTTTGTGTTTAGATCCAAAATTGTAAAGATTAGAATAGTATGATAATGCTCAAGTTCACTACACACACGTTTCATGTTTGAATATTGGTTTTTAGTCTTTCGGTTTTAGGTTTAACCGATCTTGGTTTTCATGAATAGATAGATCAAAACAAGTTTACATGGTTTAATGTATATATGATTTGTTCTATATACATGCATGCTTTAATTTCCTAGACAAACTTAGTTTTGACTTACTTATTCATGTGTTTTATGTTTTGATATTTTTGACAAAACATAATTTGGAATTAATGACAAAAACTATGATATATATTTGTTTCATGTATATTGGATTTTATCCATATGCATCATGCTTCAAAGTGTTTAAATATCATGTTTTTGTATTTGGAAGAGTTTTGGACAAAACGTATTTTCTATTCAAAATCCAAGTTTTAGAAAATACAGTTTTTGATTTTTGGTAAAAATGATTAGACACAAAAATAGCTCATATTGATTGATATTTGAGCTAAACTTTTTACCACATGTTTATATATCAATGCAAAATGATAAAACTATTTTTGGTGATTTTTAGAAAAGATAAAAGAATTTTTAAACATATTTCTAACTGAATTTTCTGTTCCAGGCTTCAACCAAGTCGACTAGTAACCTGACTAGTCGACTAGGGCTGAGGTCGGTCGACCGGGCCGGTCGACCGACGTGCACAAATCTGTGCACGTTTGGCAGCTTTGGGACGGTCGACCGGGGCGGTCGACCGGACTGAGAGCAGAGCATTGAGTTGATTAGATTAGCATAATCACCTATTCACCCCCCCTCTAGGTGATCTTTCAGTGATGGGTATGGTGGTGGGTATGGTCCTCTTGTAGGTCACGAGAAAGAGAATGTCACCAGTAAGGTCTCGGATCCTCCCTTCACCAATCGTACCTCCAGAAGTGACATCGATGAAAAACTTATGCTCATTGGATGACTTTCTAGTGGTGGAGATGCTCATTAAGCGAAGGATTACAGCCCACACCAGTTGGTCGGGTGGAATCAGAATGTTCCTCTGCATTTCGACCTCGAGAAACACCATCGTTCTCGGTTAGCAATGAGCTTCTTCAATGTTTACATCATGCATCATGATGTGACCAGCATCCGATCGTCTCAACACTGATCAACTGCAATATGATTCAGTGGAAGAAGGGAGGAACCTTTTTTCGGCGCTCTTCCAAACATCTTGTATTTAGAACAGTGTAGATGTCTTGAGGAGTGAGTGCAACCTTTTGCTGAGAAAGAGGGACTTTTTTTTACTCCTTTATTGTAACACTCAATCTTATTGTATAAGAGAGCGTCTTGTATCACTTTCATATGTTTGAATAACAATAAAAGTAACACTTTTTTCTTGTCTTCTGATATGTCCTGAATTCCTTTTTTTCATTGAAAATCAGACACATAGAAGTAGAAACTCTTGACTTGCTAGAAATGCAATAATTAACTTAACAAGTCAAAGTTGGGAAAAATTTCGTTTCGGGAATTTAAGATTATTGTCAGAGGTATGATATTAACTTGACAGGAATGTGGGTCAGAGGTGTGATATTAACCTGACTCAACGTAAGTTTGAGCTTCATTTAGGAAGACTAAAAACATTACTGTCATAGGTGTAATGTTAAACTTGACAGTGAAGGTAATGCTTGAGGTGTAATTTTGAACTTGGCATTGGTCATCTCGACTTCATAGGGAAGTTCGAGGGAAAGTCATTGTCATAGGTGTATTGTTGAACTTAGCAAAGAACTGGATGCTAGAGGTGTGATGTTAAACTTAGCATCGCTCATCTCAGCTTCGATATGGAAGCCTGAGAAAAAGTGACTGTCAGAGGTTTAATATTAAACTTGGCAGCAACTTAATCACTGTTAGAGGTTGGTGTTAAACTTAGCAGTAATTTGTCAGAAGTGTAATTTTAACATGACAGAATTAGTTTGTGATAGTAGCAATTTTGAGAACTTATCATTTTATTGATGAGAATTGACAAGTGAAATTTGAAATATCAGAGGTTTATTTTAGCTTGATAAAATTGGTTATTTGTAACTCCATGTAGAGGAGAGACAAGTGAAGCTTGTACTCGCTGCGGAGCATTGAAATTTTTATTATCAGAGGTGTAGTGTTAACATAGCAATGATTGCATTTGTGGGCCTACCACTCTATGGAAGAGAATTGGTAGGAGATCTTGGGTGGAAAGTAAAATGAACTGTCAGAGGTTTAATATTAATGTGACAATCGTTGATTTCCTGGGACATGGGAGATTCGTCGTTAGAGGTGTAGTATTAACATAACAGCGAGGATTTTTAGTGAG